>JANTCA010016754.1:0-25164 GCA_024741275.1 Chironex yamaguchii | reverse complement strand
AGATAGATAGATAGATAGATAGATAGATAGATAGATAGATAGATAGATAGATAGATAGATAGATAGATAGATAGCCACATCACTTTTGAGTTGTGACGTTTCTATATTACCTGAGCTCCGGATGATTAAATATTTCTAGATTTTTCGGTGTCTTTCTCCACTTTTTGTACAAGAGGTAAATGTTGGCCTTCATAGAAAAGAAATAAATGTTTGAATATAATACAAATGAACGTATGATTCTGATCTCAAAAGTTCCGAAACTAGAAGCACTCCCAAGAGCACAAATCTCCACCTAGCAAGTATGATTATTCAAACAATATGGGTTTTCCCCACGATGATGTCCTTGCTAGATCATGAAGCTATCATAACCAAATATGGTAACTGGGTTATCCCCAAAAGGACTTCCTCACTAGGTATTGTTCACATATTTAACTGAAAAAAATGCAAATAATTGCACAAAAATTAGTTTCAAACTTTTTAAGGTGACCTTACTTGCCTCCATAAAATTGGACTGCAATAATTATGTAAATTCAATTCCGTATTCTAACAACAGAATTTGTTTGTTTGAAGTGAAATTTTTCAAAGTTACGGATCATTGTTTCTGTATCACTTGCAAGGCTGCATTGACTCTATGAAGAATTATGTCTTTTGTCATTTCCAAATTCGTTTTATTAAAATATATCAACCCGTTGCATCGCAAGCACACATTTGTTTAGCACGGCAAAGGATTTAGACTCAAATGTCAACACTAAAAAACCTTTCCGAAAGCTCAATACTTAGATTTTACAATTAACATATGAAGTTATGTCTATTTATTCTTACTGGAAGTGTTTGATAATTATTTTCACCAGTGTTTAATCAATTATGATGTTCTTTCCAATCATAATAAATAGATGAAACATGAAATGCCTTTCTTCTGACATTTTGTAGAAAAATCTTTAAAACAGTCCAAAACAAAGCGGAAAAACTATAACTGGATTGTTCGTTGAGCTCAACCGAAATAAACTCGAAATCCGCAAAATTTTTGCATGAAGAATACGAGTGAGGATACCCACTCTGTCCGTCTGTCTGTTAACCAAGTATATGTTTACATGTATAGAGATACTGAAGCAGTTACAAATCTTTTGCGTGGCCTTTTTGAGATATTTCCATTTTACTCCCTCGCTATCTTTACTAAAAATGCATCCTTTTTGTTATTATCGATTTGAAATTTATTCTTTGACATGCAGATGATCTATCTAAGTTATTAACTCTTTTAATCACTGTTGTATATTTATGAAGTGTACTCACGAAGACAAGAAAATAAGTTGGTGCGGTGTAACCCCAGACTGTTCCACCATGTAAAGCAAACCAACAGCTTTGAGTCGGCTCTCGTTCGAAAAACTGCGAACCACCTGCCATACCAGCGATGAAAAATGGAACCGCTATAGGCGAAAAAGAGAAATGTATTTGACATTTACATGTTATTGTAAAATTGTGAATGATAGATCAACACGTGCTAATAAAGGTATCGCTCTAATATACAGAAAATTTGATTGATTTTCATGGCTATTAAGTGCACGAATACAGCAAACTCTTAACAAAGTCTCTTACTATTTGTTTAATTGTTTGTTTGTTTGTCTGTCTACCTGTCTTATTCTGCCTTTCTAAGTCGGGCTATCCGGCTTTCGGTGTCTGTCATTCTCTCTGTACGTTTGTCTGTCTGTCTGAATATCTGCCTGTATTGTGTGTTTTGTTCTGGCCAAAATGGTGTACTATAGATATGTTACGATGTGACGTAGGTCACCAAGGTCTCTGATTAAAAGTTTAGATTCCCCTTAACTTTCTCTTGGCAAAGGTAATTCTTGCAATACATATTGCATCTACGACTGTAAGACAATTTAAAGCATAGAACATACTCTCGTCTCCCTGTGACCACCACATTTTGCACTGTTACTTGTAAGATTTACCTTTTATGCTTGAAGCTATGTCTATTGTACTCTGACCTTGTAGCCATGCGTTCTTTACGGTAGCCATTAATGATGAATTGTTTAACTGTACATTCGTACGTCATTTTAAGACTGAGAATTCATCTACATTTATCTGGAGGTTATAACAAATGGCATTTATCGGATGCCTTGTAGACAGAGATGTTTAGCTCTTGTTTATATAATCGTGTACGCTAATGGATAGACAAACAATTACATAAGCGAACATTGAATTTTGGCTTAACTGTTTGGCACAGCTGAAGAGACATTTGGATTAAAGACTTGTTTGAAGCCTAAGTGGACAGCCCACGAAACGTAATTCCCTTTTACCGTATTAGACCACCTTGTCAACAACGTTTTGAAAATTTGATAAGAACCTACTACACAATAGGATGTTTCAGGGTGTGCATTATCAAGACACCATTGTGTTCCTTCATCGGATCAGTAACCCACAGTTTACATCAGAAATATTTCATTTTACAAGAAATCTTGTCTTTTACAAATGTACTTACTCCACCCCAAAAGAAAATAAAACACGTAGACGTTCCTAGCCTCTGCAAAGATGTCATCAAATTTGCCAGTGAGCTGTGCTGCCTTGAGAAAATGCCACACCAACACACTCAATCCAAAGTAGTAAAGAAGGAATGACATCACTGAACACTCCCGCTAAAAGGAATATAACAGCATATGTCAAAAGGATTCTGTAAGACAGTAATCTAATAAGAAGAGACACTATCGCATGGCAAATTTCAGCCAGTTTTACCGGGCTGGTTCACTTTGCCGAGATCCCACTGACAGACAATCATAAGACGCAACTTGATATCACGCGAATAAGAGTCGGGATGTCACTGCTAACTAATATCTCACGTATGTCGGTTTTTCCACATGATAGCTCGAGGCAAAGCGGACTTAAAGTTACTATACAGCAGTGCGCATGAGCCAGGGATCAGTCGAGACTAAGCAAACAAAATGATATAGTTCAACTTAACAACACAAAATAGACTAGACATAAAAGTCCAAGTACAACCCGTAACTATTTCAATGCTTCACCACATTTTCAAAGCGATGTCAATTAGTCTTCCTCCTTCTCACAAATAATATGGCCAGTTCGCTTTTCCTGATGGAATCGGGTTAAATTTTGGCTGTCTCAAATCTTAAACAAACTTCAACTACAAAATCTCGTTTACATTAACTACCAAAACCAATCAGCGCACAAAACAGTAAATTACCCCTTCATATCTTGTGATAACAGCACACTTAACAAACTTTCGCAGCTCACAACATTTCAAGTGATTTCTTACTGCTTTTACCGACCATCAGATGACTTCATTAACACGACAAAAAACAGCGACTTACTCCGAACTATATTTTATCATCTCTTAAGTAGGCTACTCTAGTTATAGTGCATTGAATTTATCAAATTGAGTTCAGAGGTACTCACCCTAGAGTAGTGTACTTGCATCCCAGATAGGATGATACCAAAGAAAGCGAGTAAAGCAACTATTTGATTAATATTTAGCCAGTCTGATAGATGCATGTAGCTAGAGACAAATAAAGAGAAGTATATCACGTTTTTTTCTACTAATTAATAGCACACAAAGAGGTACTTATGTTTAAAATGCTTTTAAAAATTAGCCGTTAAAGCAGGAATATTAAGGAATATTAAGGCAGGCGTAGTATTCTAAACCTATTCACACTTTTTCTCCCTGGATTTTCATTTTTCTTCCTGATCTTTGTCCATCCCCGCAAATCACTAATGCTTTAAGGAAAATAAATTGATCAGACCTCTCTAGCCACTTGTACCAACCGTTAATTGTAGTGTCTCTTTCATAAGCCATAATCAAAAGAAAGATGCCCTCTAAAGGAAGCTGCAGTTTAGAAAACAGAGGATTGAAAGTGCGAATTCAACTTGGTGGAATCGAAAGCCTTTTGACACCGTCAAATCTTATCAAAATTGATAAGAGTCACGGCTATGTTCTCATTCGATAATACAATCACGACTAGAAGCACTTCGAGAGCGGAAGCCTCCGCCAATTAGTATTCCAATAACAAAGGTTTTCCCTACTATGATTACCTTGCTAGTTTCATGAAGATATCGTTACCAATTATGGTAATTGTGTTTTACCATTACTAGCGCTATGAAGGCTATCATTAGCGAAATATTGATCTAAAATCCAGGACTTCATTCGGATTATTCCCAAAAATCTATCATTCCTTCTTTATACCAGACTGATACTTTCTGAAAATATCACCAAAATCTATCCGTAAATAAGTTATCTTGCTAACGAACAGACAGAGAGACAGACAGACAAACAAACAAACCTCGACTAAAACATAAGCTCATGGAGGAGGTAATCTCTTTCCATTTGGGAACTATGACGCAAAGCGTAGGCGAGAAGAAAGTTTCATTCTCCTATTTCTGTGGTTTCGTGGAATAGAACATTCGATTGTTTATGTCTAAAGCTTCTCAATGCTCTCAGCATTTCACTGAACATCATTCAACATTTGTAGAGAGCAAATGTTGATAGCGTTTTAACACCTTGTTGAGTGATGTTCAGTGATGTTGAGAGGAGTTTGAGCGTAGTCAAAAGTGTTCAGTGGCAATAGAGGCTAGCCTCATATTGGATTTTCGAAAGTCGAAAGTTATGAAGTTGTCATACCATGGTAAAATTGTTGAGAGCGTTTTAACACCACAAACGAACATCATTAATTAGTCGCTCTACAAATGTTGGATGATGCTCATTGCAATGTTTAGAAAATTTTAACGGAGCTTAATTCAACAATCTAATGGGGCTATTCAACTTTCAATGTTAACACTTAAACGGTCAAACGTCGTCAAATTCAAGAATTGAAGTGGACTATGCAAGAGCGGTTTTACCCATCCTTCGTCTTAATCAATACAAAACAGAAACTGCCAAGCCAAAATAACGAGACCCAATCACATGAATCTTAAGATATTCAGCAGCGTCATAAAATGACACATTTACACACAGGACTTAGTATACTAACGGTTTCTTTGTTGTACATATTGGGCGACAGAACAGGCTTAAATACGACTACTTCGACAGAGAACATCGGTAGTTTACCTTGATTTGCTTACCTTTTTGTCGTCATTTGCAGCAATAAAATAGCTAGCCAAAAAATAGAAAAAGTTTGACCAGCATACCAACTCAGTGTAAATCGAAACGTCTGTGTTAATGCAATGTCTTGCTGTGGAGAAAGTTATTTTAAAACCATTATTGGCGGGAGGCACGGTATATAAATACAAACTTGAAAAGGGACAATGCAGCTATGAATGTCAACTAACGAATATAGAACTATATGTATGTTGTAAACTTTGTTTCTGTATGGATGGGTTCTCTGTTTTTAATTCCCTCCTCCTTGAAGGCAAGTTGGAGCCTCCCCCTCAGTCCAACCTGCTACCACTAAATTAACCTCGGTGAGGGTGAAAGAGCGTAAACGGGGGCGTTTCAAAGATATATTATTTGAAACTTCGATTCAAACTCCCCGGGGTTGGCATGGTCCTGAGTTGGATAGCTAATCAAGTCAAGTCAATGTGTAGCTACCTTGAGTAGTTTTGTCTAGTGATGTAATTCTGTAACATGGCTAAAGTGAAGTGTTCAGAATTATCTGTCATGGAATCATGCAACATAAACCGAAACGCAGAAGTACTCAGCGCAGCGCAAAAGTATTTGTATCCATGATTCACAACCGTATAGAAGTATGGAGAGCATAAGAGACTTGCAGAGGTTGTAATTTCTGGGAAAATCGATGCTGACCTCCCAAATTCTGCTCCAAATGGAAAATGCTGCTGTTGTTGTTCCGATCCGGATGCGGACTTCAGCTATGCACGGCCTATCCTTTGACAGGGTTCCTTCAAGGTATTTGAAACTGGTCTCTTCTATGAGCGGTTCTCCGTTCATGGTGAAGTCGGCACTGGTGTTTCCTGAGCTGTTTACCATGACCTTTGACTTCTCTTTGACCATTCCATATGAGCTGGACTTACAATGAATATGTTCGTCAGGTTTTGGAGTTCGTTTTGACAGCGCCCCAACAAGTCTAGGTCGTCTGCAAAACTGAGTTTGCAGACGGGCCTTCCACCAATGGATATTGAACTTCGAAAATCATGGAGGGTTTCCTGTATGATTCTCTCCATGTTGACGAGAACATGCCAGAGGCCATTGTGCTATACTCTACCAAGTAATTATTGTATAAGTGATAAAAAAGACAAAATTGTAATTAAATTGTTGTAAAATAGTTGTACACTCACCGGTACCAGAGCAATGACAGAGTAGATTCCTGGTTTTTCAAAGTGACATATCGTGTGCAACAATCCAGCTTCATACACATCCCCACCTCGTCGAGTCCAACTTCCATATGCCATGTTCCTTAAAAGAACAAAAAGTGCTGTATCTAATTAATAATTTTAAATAACGGCATATGCTGAGGTTAAAATCTACTTTAACGTAAATGTTGACTGCTGCTGTCTGCTGGTCAGGATCAGCTATTACAAAGATATTAGTGTGAAATGGCTATAAGAAATTAGAGCAGTTAAAAACAAGAGAAACATCGATGTACGTACGGAATTGAATAGTTCCATGTGACACAGTATCTTTGCGACAAGTACAGACGAGGGAAAACCTTGTTATCCTGCAGAAATCAACAAAAAAGAAATAAAATTTAACAAATCTAAAACATCAGAGTTAACCTGAGATCATAGTACTGCTGACTCGGTCACGAAAAAGGTGTAAACAGATAAGGATGTTTAGAGAGCAAAGTTCCCAGTTTGTCTCAAGCCTTGTTTTCGTAGGGCCGGTTTACACGTGGTGGACTGGCCAACCTAAGTGAGTTGGCACTAAGTGTTCTTAATAATACAAATTTAACTTTACGATTAAGCGATTAAACTGACCGTGGGGTAGCCCGCATGGGTGAGATCCATGAGACATGTCGGTAAGTTCTGCATCAGGTGGTATTAGAATTATTCGTATAATCGTAAGCAGGTGAACTGGCTCACTATAGGAAGAGAACTGGGACCAAAACCAGCTTAGCAATAAGCAATAAGAACATAAATCAAACAATAGCAAATTTAGAACCAATAATCCAAAGAAGCCAAAACTCTAAAAAAGTGAAACATGAAGACATTAAAGTTAAAGCCCCAAAAAGGAAAAGAAAAGCTTGGATGTTCTTTGTAGAGTTCAGTCGGGGCCTGACCTCGATGTAAATCTGGCGACACGGTCGGGAATCGGAATGGGAATCGGTCGGGCGAGCCTAACTTCGACTCGAATCCATTGTCCTATAGGAGAATGAAGGAAATTGAATAATTGCATCTGGTGGGCTTTGCTAAAAGGTATTTGCTACCTCTATCTGGTACAACTACCAGTCAGTGAGAAATTAAAATACCATCAGAAATAATTGGTCAAAATTATTCTTGTCTATTGCCCGAAAATGTAGAAGAAATTGGTCTTCAAATGTAATCTGTAGGAGCTTTGCTATCATAGCCTACGACTGCGCATTGACGGGAATGGGGATGAATTAGTGCTTTGCTTTGACGACAACGGGCTATAATCAGATGATGATGCCATGAGGCAGGACTGGTTAGTAACTCGAGGACTGACTGATAACGGGGCCATTCATAAAATACGTCACACAATTTGTGCATATTTTGGCTCCTCCCTCTACCATTATATTGACACACACTATCACAAAACAAGAAAGATTAATCCCTATGCCTGCCGAAAAAAGGGTTTGAAGCGGATAGAGGAACCGGGGTGACATTTGCAACTTGCGCTGTATCAACCAGAATACTTTGAGATTCGTAATTGACCCAACTTAGAGAGCTAGCTAGGATATGTGGGGATTTGGGAAATTTATAATTTTCTTGTAATTAATAGAGACGATTAATTAAATAACAGATGTTGTTCATATTTTCAGAATACATACCATACTCAGGAATAACAAGAGGTTTTTAATATGCGCTTTTTGCAAATGCTCAACACGTCAGTTTAGTGTTTTAAGAGGTAAATACAGGTTAAGTCCGTGCCCACTGGAACTGCAATAAAATAAGTTCAAAATTGAGGCAGTTCTTGATAGTGCAGCGAGTAAATAACGCTTGCATTTTCTCAGAAAAATATTTACCTT
Organism: Chironex yamaguchii; assembly: GCA_024741275.1. NCBI lineage: Eukaryota > Metazoa > Cnidaria > Cubozoa > Chirodropida > Chirodropidae > Chironex > Chironex yamaguchii. The sequence continues at coordinate 17,059 of JANTCA010016754.1, read as the reverse complement.
AAAATTATTAATATTGTGCAGAGATTTTGCAATAAAAGCATCCGCAAAGCTCACTTCATCTTTAAGAAATTAATAGAAAGAAAAGAAGGATATCGTTTTTGAAAAAATTGGCTAAAATAGAATGTTTGAAATTGTCGGAGCAGGGTGTAGCGAGTCTCAAAGACCTCCCCTCTCCCTGAAAAGCTGTCACAATCTGCCGTAATCTGTGTACCACTCTCCCTTCCTTAAGTTGTGACGTACATTTTGAATCACCCCTTTGCTACTCCATCTCTTTGTAGCTCATTTGCAAATTGTCAGGCTTTGCTTTATGCCTTACCTATTTGACTCAAGTATAACTCAAAAACGAGCATTTCAAAGGGTTGATCTTAAATTATGACTTCATGGGGTTGGTGTCCATCCAGCAACTCATGCTTACACATTGCTCGCAATTACCCTGACCCCGAAAAATTGACTTCTCGACGGAACCCTAGTTGTTTGAATCAAAAAGCAAAAGAGTTAAGACTAGTGATTTGGTTGACGTTATCACAAAAATTTGATGCTGCATGTAAATTACAATAGTGACATAAATAATGGTTTTCAATCAAGAATGAAGTCAGATTTTGATCCTCTCTCTCATTCGTTTCTTTCTTTTTCTCTCTCTCTCTCTCTCTTCCATTTGTTTACAGAAACGAGTAAAACAAAGGAGATAAAAGGGTCAGACTACCCTAGCATCTTTTAAATAGTAAAGCTTTGCATCTTATTGCCATGTTTTCCTCTATAATCAGTGTTAACAGATATTGACTTACAATGATGTGCTCAAAGACAACTTCTACTGGCTTTGACATTGGCATATCACGGTATACTTTGGTTGATACAATACGGCTGATAATTAATCCAGGTGTTTGAAAATAACAAAAGGCATCATTGCTGAAAGAAAGATCATTTATGAAATAAATATGTGATCTCGATCCAGTTGAAACATTTGTAACTCGAACACAAAATACTTCCGAGTCCTTTAAAAATGTCCTAAGGAACTCACACCGAAGAAGATAGAATAATTACCTCAACAAACCATTGTCATCGGAGCCTTTGTCATTCAAACTCCTAGAACTAGAACCTCGGTATTTTGAACACGTATATTTCAAAGTTTTCTTATAAATAATACATTTCTCATTCTAGACACTTCAAAAGACATGGAGCCTTGCCAGAACATTTTATAGGAAATACACAAGTTTTCTTTGGGAATGGCCCCTCTAGGTCAATGGTTGGGGATGATGTGTCAGAACTTGCCCTGACAATCCTTTGAAATGGCTTAAAACGGGAGATGTGAAATGAAAACTGCTGTTGCAAGGTTCCATGTCAATTGAAGTGTCAAGTATGAGAAATGTATTATTTAAAAAGGACACTTATCTCTCATACATAACAATCAGTTCCTTTGTCTTGTCAATTTTACTGCCTTTTGGTTTGCCTTACTCTGTTACTTTTAATCAACACTAATGAAATTGCACAACATAGTATATCCAGCTTTTCAGTGGCGTCAGGCTTTCATTCTAAATTAACATGTGTAAATAAAGGGCTATTCTTTGAAATTGTATCGAATTCCCTAGCCCTCCGCCCCACCCCAATCAGCTTACTTTGCCTTCCTGCTTTGTTTACTTCGTTTCCACAAATATGTCACCCCCGAACCTCTGTTCATTTACAATTACCTCCCCCTCTCGTTTAAACGACCTTCCCGTTACATTTTGGTCCAAAGAGCTTGAAATCTATATTTTTCTCAAGCCAAGCCAAGCCAAAGATCTCGAAATTCTCTCCTCGAGATGAGCATGACGTCAGAATTTGTCAGCCCCTTTGAAACAAAATGATGCTAGGGATTTTATTTTGACCCAGAGTCAAAATAGAATCTTCAACGATGGATCATTATCCCGAATTAAGCTGATTAAAAACGTCACATAACATCAAACTTTTTTCAACAGTTTAGACTTTTACACGATCGTTATCCATCATAACGGTCCAATATCGAAAAAACATTTAAGAAAAAAACTATCGTAGAAACCCGCCTTAACTCAATGACGTATTCCTCAATCTCCTGGGTGGCCATTGACACTGTCGAAAAAGGTCAGTTCATTCTGTTCAACCAACGCACGGTGTTGTTTTATGAAATTATAAATAGACTATAAGTAATAATGGAAATCTTAGCAAAATGTTGAAACAGATTTAAAATTTTCTCAGCAAGAAAGTAATCTCTGCACGGATAACTTGACTTATTGGAAAATGAGCCAAATTGGTAAAAAATTACCAAGCATAGCTGACATTAATCCAGGAGACCGTGAAAACAGAATTACAAGGTAAAAGCTGATCCTTTACATCCAAAACAGATATCAAGCATTAGTGCAAAAAAAATCCCTTTTCTATACGTAGCCTGATTTATAATACCGTAATGTCGCCAGGTTAGTAAAAAAGTAAGTGGATATAAAATTAGTAAGTTTAATACCACTTTGGAGAAAAGGGACGCTCAATCACGTATTCGCGACCTACAAGGCCTCAGATATATGACAGGATGAGAGGTTGGGTGTATACATGTCAATGATGTTGTCATATACTTGTATGCAAGTATATACAAGGCGGCCTCGGACCCGTCTTAAATGGCAAAAATTAAATACAAAAATGCCTCGTTTACCGAAAAGGGCAATAAGTACAAATTAATTGTTGCTTTTAAGAGTAGTTAAAGCAGAAATAAGACAACCGTAAAAACAGCACACATATGAACATTTAAATTTTGCATGCTACAATTTGTCACTGGTACGAAAGTCGGAGAACACTGTATGTCGCAATCAACAAATCATGTCATTCAAATTTCAGTTCTGACAAACATCTCGATACCTCAATAGTCAAAACATTCTGTCTGCAAAGCAAAAGATTTGGTTTGGAGCTACGATTTGTTTCTCAGAATTTCAATAACTTCACTTTTAATTGATACATAAATCAAAAGCACCCAATACAAAAGTCGCAATGCTGTTGCAATGGTGACCCTGACGTGATAACAAGCACGTGATAATAAAACATTGCCCAGCATCCATGTCATGATTTGCTGATTAAGCCATCACGTGACTGATTGCCCTTGATTTTGTCTAGCAAAGGACATTGCGACAAACAATGTCTGTTTCCTTCAAGTTAAACGCTGCTTTTTGTACATTGCTTGATAATCATAAACTTGAATTTCGCGTAGGATCATTTATGACTTTACAGTTAAAAGGGGGTCTGGAGACTATCCCATAAGACAATGATTGTCCAAACCAGAATCGATATTATCGCTTCCCCATCTTGAACTACGAAAAAATGGAAAAAGCACACCCCTGTTGTGGGTGGGGAGATGGAAAAAGAGCCGGAAAGGGGAGATCAAGATAGGAAATTGCAGAACTTAGTTCAACTTGTCAAACAACGACTCTGTACCCCTCTTCTTCTTGCACATTCGCAACTCAAATAATGACGTAATCAAATCAAATAAAAGGATATGAAAATTAGTAGCGTACGTTTACTGATAAAAAATTACGAGACAAGGTTCTAGACCTTTTCTTCCACGAAATTTTCGCTTTAAAAAATTTCGATTTGATCTATATACTTGTGCAAGTAATTTTTCTTACTATTGTCCTAAAATTGGCTCATAATCAGTCCCCTTTTCGCGACAATAATTTTGTGGACGGAGGCAGTCAATGCGTCCGAAACTGTTACTATTCCGCCAGAACGAGTGGTGCTTGAAATGTTTGGCCAAAAAATATAAGCGAAGATACAGTTTAAAGCGAATTTTGCCTCGACCTCTGATGGTATGTTTTCTGTAGGTATTCAAAGCAGCTGAGCAATCTCTCTGTGAGTGGTATTAGGGAATGCATCTGTAAGGAATAAGGACGCCTTCCATTAGTATCGTTACAGAGTGGATACATGAGGAGCAATTACCAGGTAATTGTATGAGACGTCCGGAAGAGGAGGCTCCAAATCTGGTGCTTTGGTAGCCAACAATTGAGCAAGTGAACAGGTGAAGAAGAGCTAGAAATTTTTACATTGATACACTGATGATAGATCTGAAGTCGATCTGAAATAAAGAAGCATCGCATTGATATATGATAGATAGGAGGGATCAGGGAAGACGTGGCGTTTTGAAGCAAATGAAAACTTGGCCAAAAGAGAGAAGTAAGGATACAGAAGGGAGTCCAAATACAGGATTATGTGTTGCCTAAGATAGTAGATGCAATTTTGAAGTACCATAATATATATAATAAGAGACATAAAATTTAATTCAGATCATCTGTAAATAGGGTGTTTTATGATAGATTGCATGGAATTATTTGGATATGCATTGTATAATAGGTTAATATTTCAAGGTTAGAGTGAGGAGAAGAAGGAGAAAAGGAGTAAGAAATCAAATCATTTGCTACTTTATCTGTATAATAGCACCTTTGTGTTGAAACAGCATAAAACAAATTACTATGGGACATACAATGTTCATCTCATGACATACAATGTTCATCTCATGACATACAATGTTCATCTCATGACACCATAAGGTTGATGGATCAAAAGACTGAGTGAATGACACTATCTTCCTACCTGCTAAGTCCACAAGTCGTTGGCTGGCTAATCAAAATGGGAGCTATTCGTCTTTCAGTGGCAGTCAATTGATCGATCACAATGTTTGAAGACGAAAGAAATCCAGGATCTAATAAAAAAGTCAAAATCTGAACGCAGTAAACGAGGGTAGAAATTACGTCAGCCTAAAAACATGAAAACAAGATTAAGAGTTCATTCAAAATGCGAATTACAATCGACACCAATCAGTTTGGACATTACCTGAAAATTGCACAAAATCTGTCCATAACGTTTCGAATTATCTCTCTGGCAAGCATACAAATGCACAAGCAGATAAAAAACACTGGCAGAAACATAGCCACCTTGGCGGAGACAATTTATGAAAAGCAGTGTTTTCCACTTGGGTAACATAGTAAAGTCTCCATTTTGAACAAGACCTGATACCCAGAGAAGGGATGATTTACAGCAATTTCAGTAAGAACTGAAATCTTTTTCTATTTACATTGTACTCCGTAGAAATTGTGATTATCAGAATCTTATGACGCCATAATTATCATAACAAGGAATATAAGAACTTACGTGGTAAGATAGGAAATGTCAAATTCCATGAGAACTGGAATCCATTTCCATTTATAGTAGAGTCCGTTGAAAATTTGACTGTCAATATGTTTCCAGAAGAGCGAATCATCCCTGGAAGTGTGGTTCCACACACTCTGCGTATAGATCTTGAAGCTGTTGTAGGACCATCAAAAAATTCAACCGAATCGTAGAAGCAAAATTTATCATGTTCCATCTTGATATCATGGAAGAAGACCGCAACTGCATATTCCAAAGGCACTTTGATTTGCCAGACGCAGTGCATATTGTTGGTGTAAGTGGCATTTGGATAATATGGGGATGAGATGATGCCGGTTATTGATTTGAATTCCGATTGCCCCCCACAATAAGCAGCTACGAGAGAAATATAATTGATAATTAGGTTGCATGATAAGTTTCAATCTCACCTGTACAGTGAAGCGTAAATGGACAGAAAAAGAAACAGCCTTTCAGTTACAAACATTATGAATCAAATATAATCATCAATTCAATTCAACGACCTTTTGTTGGGATTATTTTGTGAAAAATGGAAGAAAAGCAAGAGGGTGGAAAGAAGGGAGAGGAATAGGAATGTAGGAAGAGAGAGAGAATGGGAGGAAGCGAGGAAGAAAGGAACGGAGGAGGGATGATTGGATGGATGGATGGAATGAAAGGAGGGAGGAATGGAGAAAGCAAGGAGGAAAGAGAATAATAAAGAATAGTAACAATAGTCCATATACCGAAAATGGTTCATACGTAGGTATTAGCATTTCAATTGTTTCATATCAACATTCGTGCGTTTGCAACACAAGAAAAAGACCCCCTGTGACATCATCCAAGCCAGCAGTGAAGCATTTTACGAATGTGAATCAGTAAAAAATGTGGGCTGTTACTCATTTGGAGTAGAATGCTAAGGATCCTCCAAGTAGGTTTCATCTTACTGTAATTCCATCCAAAAGAACCTTTAATTAATAGACCTTTAAAAATTACTATATATGAAAGATAAATATGCGAAGTATTTACTTTGTTGTGTATAGATCAAAATCTTAATAAAATTAATTACAATTTTGTTGCCTTAACACATACGATTTTTTGCGACCAGAGCTCTCCGTCCACGTTTGTTGTGAGCAAAAGACGCAAGTTTATAGTCTTTTGCATCCCTTTTCTGTCTGCTGGTAGTGCCTAATAAAGAATGCTCAATCATTTAGAAAAAGTAATAAATAAGCCAACAGTTCAGCAAACATCAGAGAAATGCCAAGCAAGACGATGAAACAAATAAAGAAACGGATTGCTCAATATAAATGCAAAATACACAGCTAGGCAAACTAGATAACATAGTGTTTAAAATAGGACAAAAGGCTGCCAAATAAGGTAACCGAATAACAAACAAGGCAACAAAGAAGCACATAAGATGACAGAATGCCAAGGAAGGTAAAAGATGTCCAATAAGGTCAATTGTAACTAAGGCTGTACAGTACTAAATAAGGGAGCAATATGCCTAACAAGGCAGCAGAATAGCAAATAAAGTGACAGGATACTCTTTAAACAAAACCCATGTGCACTACTACTGCAATCTATAGTCCAAACAGATGAGAAAATATTGGACAATTTAACGTGTGTAAAAATCGTTTTCTCTTTTCATTCGCTTTAATAGCTCTCCCTGAAAGCAAGGTCAAAATACGTGAACTTTATTTTATCAATCACTGATAGCCAAATATTATTATTAATACGTTGACCCAGAGCATATTGAGAAAATTTCAAGCACATAAACGTATCTTGGTAATGATGCAAGTAATAGATGATACACAGATTTTTAGAAGGTAAGATGATTTTGGTATCACTAACTTTAATTTACATCTATAGAACAAGCACCTTAACACGTATCATATCAGAAACGATTCCTGTTTGATAACAATGACAGACATACATCGACATATACAAAGCTATGAGTAAAGTTCCTTTGCTTTAATCAAACCAGAAGCAGATTTCATGGTCTCTGCTAGATTGGATTGAAGCCCATCCTCTGGCTTCACCTATCCGTCCTTGAAATAGGAGCATGCAACCCTTAATTTTCGCTATCTTTGGTGGTGTGTATTATTCCTCCCGAACTTTTTTTGGCTATATATACTTGCATGTTAGATTGGTCTATCTTTGTCGATATCCGATTTTTCTAGCCGTTATGTTTTCTATCAATTGTTCAACTCAAACTATCCTTAATAACTACTTTGTTTCCTTTTCTCTTCCCCATACCTTCTCATTTTTCACTTCTTGTACCCAAGAAATTACACGCACCACACTTTAGCAGTACTTACGCACATTGTTAAGATGCTTACCTTGCATCGAAGTGCCTGGACACGAGACAGGATAAAACAACGAATCTGCATAGGAAGACCACGGAGCTGGAAGCCTTGAGCTATGAATTGGGTACTTATTGCTAGACACAGCATCACACCGATGCATATTGAACTGTACAGCTAAGGAAAAAAGTAGAAAATGCATTGCAATAAGTTTTAGAAAAACCAGACGCACAAGTTTGACATGATCTAGATGCCTATGTTTAATTAGCATCAAAGTTTAATCGCCTGTAGAACGAAACGAAACTATAAAACAAAACAAACGAAACTATAGAACAAAACAAACGAAACTATAGAACAAAACAAACGAAACTATAGAACAAAACAAACGAAATTATAGAACAAAACAAACGAAACTATAGAACAAAACAAACCAAACTATAGAACAAAACAAACGAAGCTATAGAACCAAAACAAACGAAATTCTGGCTTGACAAAATGACATAACTATAAGGTGACTTTTAAATTCCAAAGCTTTAAGAAATTCAAATGAGTAACAAACGAGACAAGGAGCGGAAATATGATTTATCATAAGAAGGTTTAGCAAAATGAAAATTCGGTATCCGTAGTCCATTCACAAAGCAAACATTGCACTCAGTACCAACGATAAAATGATATTTGTTGTCTTCTTAGTGTCATTATGCACCAAAATGTGAAATAAAAGTGTGTCCAAGTAATTGGTTAGAAGAAACAATTTGAACTACATGACTTCTGAAGGATAATGACATCTTACGTCTCATTCAATTTAATATAAACGTCTTCTTGCAATATTAGTGACATCTTTAGGCTGTGCAATTAGAGATAACTATTGATTTAGAGCAGCAAACTTGCCATGTAGGCCATCACACTTGACATCGGAAAAATACTACATACTCCCATCTCCATTACAACTATACAAATGTCATGTCTATCATCATCATTAGTATCAAAAAGTACTAAGGACAGAAGTCAACTTATGATTATGACCACCAGTAGTCGCACCAGGTTTTACGACTGCAGATCTGATCAGGCAGACGATCATGGTTGAATTACTTGTAGTCTTTCAACCATTCCTGTTGAGCTGTTTATCTCAGTAGGAAAGACGTCAGTCGAGACAACATGGTTCGAGGCCCAGTGGTCAAAATCATAACTTGACATCTGTTCTTGACACAAGACCACCCTGTCCATATCAATCTGGTTAAAAACGTACTATACACTTCCCATTACAACCATACGAATGCATTGTCTACCATCATTACTGGTACCAAAAGTACAATATACTACCCTTTACATATAATTGTACTCATACATCAAACATCTTGTTGTATCTTAGATGATAGTCTAATAATTACAAACTCAGGTTTTCGAAATCAATGTTTATTAACACTAAATAATAACTAATTCAACTAGCAAGACTAATGCTTATTATAGCTTCTAAAACTTGTCTAGAAAATTCAGGAATGGAACCTTCTAGACAGTTCTCTACATACACGCAGGAGCGCATGTTTACTTTTTACTTATTTGATGACAGGCAATGTCGTCACAGTCTAGAATATAGGGAAGGTCTGGCAGAGTGCCGTCTGCTGAAAGTTCGGGAAGGTTCAGGTTACAAATGATGACAAGTGCACACCATGACACATCTCAAACATCATAATTGGCATCGAAAAAGCAGTACATACTTCTCTTTACAACCGTACTAATGCCATGTCAAACATCATTGCTGGAATCAAAAGTGCTATATACTACGTTATACAACTATACAAATGCCATTTCTAACATCATCCTCATCGCATAATCAGTACATACCGCTCTTTACAGCCATACTAATGCCATGTCTGTCATCATTATAAGTATGAGCAAATATTACACATTTTACCTCAGAATCATAAAAATGATATATTCAGTAATATCCATGGCACTTCCACAGTATAAACAAAGGTCTTACCAGCTCCCTTAACATGTCTCTGTAAGTTGATCGATTGCAAATATGATGCATAAAAGTTAGACATTTGCTCAAGGCTATCCTCTGCCGTTCTGATGGCTTGAACAGCAGCAATGTCTTTGGCTACAGCAGGTTTCCATACACGTTTGCCCTATGATAGTAAAGAAATCAAGGAAACGAAAACGTTAAATGTTACGACCTTTTGACATTGACGGATGTTGAGAAGCAAAATAGTAATGCAAATGTTCCTGTTGTCAAAAGAGTACTGGAAGATTTCTCATCAGGTCTTTAGAAATACAAAACGTCACCAGATAATTGTGTTACGTTACTTCATATCATGTAACTAGTCAGGCTGACAAATAGCAACAGCAAGAAGCTATGTTGCACTTCCAAAATGGTGTCATTGACGCGTAGAGCAAGCAATTTAATGTAGTGCATTAGCCTTTGACTGTATGCAAACGTTCCCATTTCACTTGTTTTCCTTCAAGCGAAAGATTACTTCTTCAATACAGTAGCAATTGATAAAGCCAGGTAGAAAACGTATTCTACTAACAAATATTAGAACCTAGCTTATAACATTCAATAAAAGAGACACGACTTAACTAATAAACTATCATTCTGACGTTTCGTCATAAACTATTGAGATCTTCAGAGAAATTATTAGACAAGACATCACCACAGAATTATATAAATAACCATGAGAAGAATAGTTTATTAGTTAAATTCGTGTCTCTTTCTTGGAAGATTATCGGCTTAGTTCTAATATTTCTTAGTACATTACTTCTTTATTTTGTAACAAATAACTTATACGGATAACTGATGTAATCCTCAATGTTGAGATTGAACATAGCTGTGAGTGTACATTTTGAGCCTGGGGATTGCAAGTTCGAGCCCTGTCTGCTTCGACTCAACGCAGATATTGTTATAATGCTCCACTCTTGAGTAATGTATATTAAATATATTACAATGTACATAATTGCTAATTAAGAATATTTAGATAATAAAGGTCTATAGATACCTCATAGCCAACGGCAGCTAGAGTCTTCATTATGGTATCTAGCAATGCACTATTAAATAGTTCTCCACTTTTGTCATTTTTCACTTCACTGGGATTGATTCCTGAAAAATGTAAATAAATTATTCCGAATTTTATCATCAATACAACTATTAAAATCAAGTTTTATGACATCATCAGATGCGAATCTAGGCCAGCACAACTATAGCAGATGCTTAAGTCAGATTTGGAAAGTTCTCGATTATGACTTCGTTTTCTGTGAAGACTTATGGTTAAGTGCTAAATCGTCTGATTGTGGCAACTTCTATGAAAAAACATTATTATCTTCAGAGTAAGTTCCCTGTTAATTTGAACATAGTTCATTTGTTGTCACAAGATGCTGGGATTGTGATTGATAACTGATCCTGGTCTTTGTTTCTCTTGTATTGTCTTCTCTTCTTTTAGAGACACAGCTTTTTGAAACTAGTAGGGTTTCCAGTAGTCCCCTTCCACCAACACCAACACCCCCCCCACACCCCCCGTGTTATGCGCATAACATCGCACATCGCATATCTTCATACAAATTTTCTCATGACAATTCTTTTGTTATGTGTTGACAGTTTGTTTTATTGCTGCTTACGTAACTTCCGGGAAATATTATGTAAACAAGGAGGAAATTTGTTGAACAGCACTGAACTATTAAAAATACCTGTTTATGGAGTCGTTTCGGCTGATATCAAGCCTCATCAGAATACCTAGCTATAACAAATTAGCGGGTGCTAACGACTCGCGAGGGAGAAGGCTCATAACGGATCTGAAGACAAGTCACGAGGTAAATAAGAATAAAACAACAATATGGCAACAGCAATGTCAAATATTACTAGCGGTTTTGGTGATTTAGCAACGTTTGATGAACTCGGAAAATACCAATATGGGAGTAATCAAGCATTTACTTATATGGTACGTGAAACTAAAAGATCTACATGGTTTACACAAGACCCGTTTGTTCTTCCTAATTCAAATGGAAGTCCATCATTTAATCAAGAATGGCCTGTAAATATATCAAGAGCTGGTGATTCTCTCTTGTATACGTGGTTGCGTGTAGTAACACCTGAAGTTGTGTTATTGCAAGGAAATCAGTTTGGTGCTAATGGCCGGTTAAGATGGACACGGAATTTTATGCATAATCTTATCCGCGAATGTTGTATTTCATTTAATGATCTTGTTACAGAACGGTTTGATAATTATTTCTTAGATTTTTGGTCAGCAATTACTGTTCCTCGTAGTAAACGAGTAGGTTATGATGAAATGGTCGGTAATATCGATAGTTTAGTAGCACCGCATGTTATCGGGGATCCTTTACCAGCAACGGCACTAAACCTTCCATTACCATTCTTTTTCTCACGTGATTCAGGAGTGGCTTTACCTGCAGTAGCAATCCCATATAAAGATATTAAAATTACATTTAGTTTAAGAAATTGGAATGAATTATTGATTCTAGATAATTCTGCTAACCCACCAAATACGGATAATACAGTCGTTCCTGTTGTTCATACCGATATTGCCGCTGCACCTGTTCTTGGAACAGTTACTGTTTGGTCAAATTATGCATAGGTACGTAATGAAGAACGTAAACTAATCGCATGTGCACCATGAGATATACTGATCGAACAGGTCCAAACAGCGTCAAACATTTGCACCCGGAACTAACCCATCTCCTTCATATGATATTCGATTTTCGCATGCAATAAAAGTGTTGTTTTTCGCTGTAAGAAATACAACACATACAAATTTATGGAGTAATTATACATCAGCATCACCTGTCCCGGGGCCACAAGTAATTAACTTTTCACCAACAGGTGCTGTAGATCCAATTATATTAACATCATTAATTTATGAAAATGCAACACTGTTAAGTAGTATGGGTTCAGATTATTATTCTCTTGTCAATCCATGGTACCATGCCCCTGCTATTCCTGAAGAAACAGGGTACGATATGTATTCATATTCGTTAACTTTAATGCTGTCGATCCATTGGGGTCAACAAATTATGGTAAATTAACTAATGTAAGTATTGTCCCTCAAGCATCTACAGGAGCAATTACAGGTGCTGCAGGAACAGGTGCTGCAGGAACAGGCGCTGCAAATTCAGGCGAAGGTTACCCGCAAATGTAGGAATTTATTGTTGTAGGTGTAAACAGTAACGTAATACGTATTTCAGGAGGTGCACTTTGATTCCCAGTTTTTTAACTTTTTTATTATTATATACAAAAACATTATATTATATCAAAACATCGTCATCGTTTATAAAAACTTTATTATGTTATACAAAAATAGTATTATTTGATATCAGTAAAGGATAAAAAATAATCTGTCGCGTATTAATTTGCTTAATAAATGGTTACAAAGTGAGGAATATAAGAACATAATATTTCTAATATGTGATCATTTTATAACACAATATAAACAGCTTTACCATCATTGTAACTAAGATTTTTAAGATGAGTTTGACCTAAATTGTTGGGGGAAAAGTCTTCCCACAACTCATTTAAAAGTTATTACCATCTTTTTGAAGATGGTAATTAGTTATTACCATCTTTTTGAATTAAGTAAATAGTTTATTTATTAAATTTGCATTTAAAATAATTTTATTTTTCTAATATGTGATCATTTTATAACACCCCTTAATTGGTGTTTTTGAATTTTCCATCCCAGCACATTTTTAATGGCATCCCATGTTTCTCTTGGTGATCCGGTGAAATAAGATATTAATTCCTTAGGGTGTATTTTTGCTTCATTTTGAAACAGATTTAATCTATCTCTTATTACTTATTCCTTTTCTTCAGTTGTTAACAGGGTTAAATCAATGGTTTCTTTTTCATCTCCTTCATTAAGTGTTAAAATAGTAGTATTAGGTATCTCACAAAACTCAGGGATAACAGGTTCTTTTTCAATGACAGAGTCTAATTTAGTGTTAACAAACTCTTTTATATAATCTACTGTTTTTTCAAAATTGTAAATTATGAATTTAACAATATCATAAAGTGCATTATAATGTAACATATACATTTTAGAATGATTTATTCTAAAATTTTTTAATAGCGTTTTCATATTTTCATGAATAAGTTTTAAATGATAACATTTGAACACTGCAAAGTATTTAAATTCATCTTCAGGAATGTGTTCGGTTTTATGATTTTGAATACGTTTAGACAGTCTCGTATTGGAACCTATTTTAAACAGGTTTTGAGATGCATACTGTTTAGTCCCTGCAATATAAATCCATTCATCCTTTTTCATTCTAAAACTTGTATTTTTAACAAATGTTTTCCATTTCATAGCACTCTTTTTTACATTTTCAGGTTCTTTGGTTTTATATTCAAGGGCTTTTTGATACTCTTGGTCCTTAACAGCTAATGCTTGGTCCTCTTCTTTTATTTGAGTGATATATTTTTGTTCTATATTATAAGCACCATATTTTCTTATTGAGGGTAAGATCTCTTTACAAACTAAACATTGAAATGATTTTGCAAATTTGGTTTTACATTTTAATATTAATTAATATAATCCTGCTTCATCAATATAAACAGATTTCCCATCATGATAACCAAGGTTTTCAAGGTGAGATTGGCCTAAATAGTTGGACCCACTATCCAGGTTCACCTCCATACTAAGCTTTCTTAGGTCTTTTTTATAATCATTTTATAAAAAAGGATTATCATATGTACAAGCGATTTTAATACTGTGTTCTTTCCCTTCTAACAGGATTGTAATATGATCTTTATTTTCATGATATTTACAAGTTATAAGACTACAAATAGAATTGGTATTTATTTCTTTTTCACTCATTTATTAGTTATTACCATCTTTTTGAATTTAGTAAATAGTTTATTAACTAAATTTGTATTGAAAATAATTTTATTTTTTTAATCTGTGATCATTATATAACTTTTTCCAGAAAAAAGTTGAGGTGGATTTCCACTCCTTAAAAAACATTTTAAGGTTTTAGAGATTTTAAAGATTTTTAAAACTCTTAGATTTTTTCCAGAAAAAAAGTTGAGTTGGATTTCCAACTTTTGAAAATCTTAAAAGATATAAAAACTTTCTTCTCAATATTTTGTTTATAAAAATTTCTTCTTCTCAATATTTTTCATAAAAACTACCGTCTCAATATTTTTTTCCTGAAAAAAGTTGAGGTGGTATGTGTTTTGCATAACACCCCTGAAAAACTTTTATAGATTTTATAGATTTTATAGATTTTAAAAACTCTTGAAAAGATTTTTTCCAGAAAAAAGTTGAGTTGGTATCTGTTTTGGATACCAACTTTTGAAAATCTTAAAAAAGATTTTTATAAAAACTTTCTTCTTCTCAATATTTTTTTATAAGAACTTTCTTCTTCTCAATATTTTTTTAATAAAAACTTTCTTCTTCTCAATATTTTCCATAAAATAATGGAGGTGGTATGCGTTTTGCATACCATTTCTAGAAAATAATCTTTAAAAGAAATATTAGAAAATCTTCTATTTAATGTAAAATGAACCGATATCAATGTGTTAAATTGACTATTTCCGACAATCAAAAAGAGAAAATAAGAAAAGTCTTGAAATCTAAACCTCCAATTTCCTTACGACTTAGTTACAAAGTACTTAAACACAACTCAAAAAATTACTGCAGCTTACCAAAAGAAAAAAGGAGTGACGATTCACTTAAGCAAAACTCAAATCAAGCATAATTTGAGAATTAAAGGAGGATTTTTAAGTAATTATTAGGGTTGGCAACACGTTTTTTACTGACCATTGTGAAAACGTTAGCTATTGGTGCATGAACAGGATTGGCTATAACGGGTGTCGAAAAAGCTTTAGATGGCCGTGGTTTATACTTGAAAAAAGGTGGGCATATCTGTGAAATAAGTAAAGAAGACAACAGACTAACCTTAAAACCGGCATGTGAAGCAGTTGGTCACGAATTAATAAAGTCTGATAATGTTTATATTTGAAGACGGATGATGGAAGACTGATTGAGGGCTCTGGGTTACTTTTTGGTGAAAACAGTCCCTTTAAAAGCATTCCACTCCCAAGCATCTTATTCTAATAAAAGCATCAAACAGTATTGTATAAAAATAAAATGCCGCCCACAAATTTGGGAAATTGTGTCCAAGTCACTTAGAGTTAAGCTTGTTGTGGAGTCCAACAAGTTTGCTGAAATATAAAGCAATAAAAATAGGATTGCATTGGTGGCAATTTTTTGCTCAAGAAGTAATAGAAATAGCACCACAAAGTTCGAAAGATACAAGTTTAAAGTATGGTGTTCAAGTCATTTTACTCGGAACAGTGATGTTGTGTAGTCTAACTCAAAAACTGAAAATATTGCGGTGTAGTTTGAAAAGTGAAATATTTTAAGAATCTGTCAGTGAATTTGTGATAACCATTCATAATAATAATTCAGCAGGTAAAACGTTATACTAAAACCCGGTGATCTTATTTGTCAAATATTCGATGTGACGTCTTACTCATATTTTGAAAATTCTAGCATGGTGATTTAAAAATTAAACTTCTCTTTATTAAGAAATGGAATACAATTCAAACGATAAACTATATCCATCACTTAATGAGGTTCAACCGTCTGCACCTTTTTCAACGACTGCTCATGATTATCGAATCATAACAATACAAAATTTACAAAATCAACTTTTTGCTGAAAAGGAAAAACGTGAAAAGCTAGTAAAAAATACAAAAAGGCCATTTCTGCTATATCCATCAAAGATGCTTCTATGATAGGGATAAGCGTGGGTTTGAGTGTGAGTGGTATCGTTGCTCTTTCGACATTGGTTGGTATACCGATCGCCCTGGTACTACAAGCTGCAAGTGTTGGTGTAGGAGGCTTATCTTTGCTTGGTAAGTGTGTTATCAGAAGGATCAATCTGAAGCGAGAGAAGCTGCAAAAGATTTTAACCCTTGCAAAATTCAAAGTTAAATTCAATATCATCCATTGTTTCCAAAGCCTTAGAAGATGGTATTGTTGAAGATCAAGAATTCAAATTTATTTAAAATGAAATAGAACGATTTCAAACGATGAAAAAAGAGAATTGCCGCAAATCTATTAGGGCGATCAAAGAGTTGAACGAATCCCGAGAAATGCATTCATCGAACAGGGAAGGAAAGAAGCCGAAAAAAGTTCCTCAAGCTATTGCAGAAAAACACCACATGAGTATCCTAAGCTGGTTCACGTTCAAAGTCAGATGCAGATTCACAACAATTTGAGAATCACGTTCAAAATCGCATTTAAAATCACGTTCAAAATATGTAATATCAATTAAAAACTAAATCACAATATATAAAATGTCCTTTCTTAAAATTACGAATCCAAGTCTAAGAGAAAAACTAAAGTCTAAAAGAATTCTTAGCCAGTAAAAGAAGAATATAAGAATCCAGTTTGTTGGATAAGACACAAGATGGGGAAATTAAAAGATCATTGATTAATGTTTTCGAACCCATATTACAATCTCAGCAAAAATTTGAAAAAAGTGTGACAAGTGAATTGATACCAATTCGTGAAAGTATCATCAAGCTTACAATTATGCATTCAAAAGAATCACAACTAGCATTACCACCATCTGAAACAGATTTACTTAAGATTGGTGAGGTTGCAGAACAT
>JANTCA010016743.1:0-25171 GCA_024741275.1 Chironex yamaguchii | reverse complement strand
CTAGATTTTTCGGGACGTTTTACGGGCTTTTGGCCACAGAGGACAGAAAAATAACATTGAGAATTGATTTCTACGACTCAAATTTACCCAAACAAGTTAAAAGCGAAAAAGGTGTAGGTCCACTTTAAGTTTTTAGCACCCAATAATAGTTTTTGTAGTCAAGCTATGTTTCTTTTCATAACAAGACACCCTTTTTTAAAGTGACTGCACAAGCAGTGCTTGTGTTGATACACAAGTGAGTACCTTAAATGTTGATAAGAGCATTTATTAAAATGTTTGAGAATGTCAAGATAAAGATCAGTGATGAACTGGCAATGAAAGTTCATGAACGTTTTGTTCTGTCACAAATGTTTTGACTGAAAGTTGCAGAAGATGACTGTCCCATGTGTTGCTGTATGAGGATGATCTGGTATTCATGGTTGAAGGCACATATCATTTGAAGGAATTACTTAGAGCATGGAAGGAGTTTTTTGAAAATAATAGATTAAAGGTGATATATAGAGAAAACTAAAGTGATGGTGACTGGTAAACTCAGAGATATAGTTGCAACCCTCGTAGTGTACATAGGAAAACAGCAAAGAGGAATGCTGTAGAACTTGGAAGACATTAGAATACACAAGATGTTATGGAGTGAGGAAATTCACCATGAGGTATCTTGTGTATCAGTAAGTAAGGGTCAATAAAGTCCTGTAATGGCATGAGGACTGAATCTTGCTATGGCCTACAGGATTAGAACTTTACTAGATTTTAGTATACCAATAATTTCTGCTTGGTGCCAAGTTTTTGGAATTTGGTTTTTTGGAGATAATTCTTGGCATGAAATCACTAGAATATATTTTGGCTTTAAGACCAATCTTTATAAACTGTTCAGGATAAACATTATAAAATCTAGCAGCAGTAAAGCAGATGACTATCGACAATTAGGAACACCCTTTGTCTTGAGATTGTTGAAGCTTGTTGTCCTAAGTTGAGTTGCCTTATTAATCTTCAGCATTGACAAATAGAATGGTATGAATACCAGGAACCCTGTTTCTCTCCATCTTGTACAGCTTGCATGGCTGAGAGCAACTATGACTTTGTTGGTGATGCCTTTCCTGAGTTTCTGTATGTTATTTGGAAAGGTTTGACATTTCTAATCAAGGCATGGTGTGCACATTTTCCTTTAACTGTGAGGTGTCTTTGTCGTTGCTGTAGTGAATTTTAGCCTTCAAAACTGTGTGTTTGTCTTATGTATACGAATTTTGGTGCAGGATACATGGTAAACTTTTAACAAGGTCTCCGACTTTGCTTTCCAAAAAGTCCTGGCATCCTTCCCTTCCACATGTAAACAAGTGACTCTGATTATTTGCGTGGCATATATAGTTCTGATGATAGTGTTGAAGGCTTGTATTGGTAAAGTTGTGAGAAAAATCTGTTTGAGATTTTATGCAGGGATATCAAAACAAGGGAAGAGTGAAGTAAAAGTTGCAATCTAGTTGGAACATGAAGGAAGAAGAAAGGGATTACTGCCAATAACATGCAGAAGGGTGTTGCAAAGCTTGGCCTAAAGGAGGAAGACTTGAAGGAAAAAACAAAGAGAAAGTATATATTGGTCACCCAACAACATAAGAAACAGTGGTAACAATGAGCGTATGGATAAAATCGTCACATTTTTTAACCAAGGCACAAATATTGATTATTTTTGGCCTTTGATTCTAATGTTTTCCTCCATCTCAGTGTTTCATATTACTTTTCAATGAAACTTTCATGCATTGACCTTGGAATCTTTAAACTTGTTTTAGGTACAATTGCAGAAAATGCTCCGATTATACCGATCTCAGCTCAGTTGAAATACAACATTGAAGTTATTTGTGAATACATAACTAAAAAGATTCCGGTGCCAATTAGAGACTTCACCGCGGAACCCAGACTCATTGGTATAAACTCTGATTTTACTAATTTTGCTACCATTATTTTCTTTATGTGCAATATGTATTATATATCAGTAATATATATTTGAAGTTTCTAGCCATTCTAGTCTGAGGTTCAGGTGAATCAAACTTTACATTTACAGGTTACATAGGTATGTGTAGTATTTGAATTTAGAAAATGGTTTTTCTTTTATTTATTAAGATGAATTGCGATCTAATTTGCAGCACAGTTTTTCATTGTCTATTATGAATTTTGAAATTCGGCTTTTCAATGGTATTATTCCATTGTTTACTGTGGTAATTGTTTTCAAAACAGTAGGGTATGCCCACATATTAGAATTTATCTGCCATTTCAGCAAACTCAGTGAAAGGTGCAAATATAAATAGCATTAACATTATAGACACTTGTAAATTTTTGACATGAGGTTTAGTACATCCATGGCAAAGGTCAGCAAAAGTGAGGCCAAAGTGGTTAATGGTATTGTCATACTGTCGAACGTGCTGTTTCTTTCTCTTTTCCTTTTCTGTCTTTTCCTTTTTGAACCATCTTTTTGAGCCATCTTTTTGTGGCACAAAACTTGAATATCACCTTGAAAAAAATGCTAAAGTGCAGCTCGGTATGTAGGTTGCTCTTCTCAGAGATTGGGTGACAGGATCAAACAACATGTTCCAGCCACTGTATGCCAAGCATGAGTTCCTCCCTGAGAATAGCCATCTCGCGCTTGTAAAGCAAAATTGACTGCCAAAACATGCGATTCTGCCATAGGGCAACATTTACTAGAATGTGCCAAAATGTATAAGGCTGAGGATTTTTGGATAATTGACACACCTAGATTGTCCTTTCATCTAAGTGTCTTGGATTCTGTCTACATTAAAGTAAGAAAACCAGTACTCTGTAGGCAGAAAGAGATCGTTTTATCACTTGGCCTCTTCCAATAATGCATTTTCTCTTTGTTTTTCTTTCTTTCTTGTTTATGATTGGCTAGTTTCGATACATGTTTCATATAAAAAGGTTGCTATAAATCTATACTTTTCTTTTTTGATGATTCATACTCTGAAGAATGTCAGAGGAATAAAGCTTTTAAGTATTTTTTATCGCAAAGTCGCAAATTTTCTTTTCCTTTTTCTCGCCATTCTTTACTTTCTTCTATTTATCTTTGTCCTACCTTCCCTTCTTTCATTCTTTCTTTGTTTGTATTTTAATTCTTTGTTTTGCTCTCCTATTAATCACTTTACAGTGCTGTCAAAGTTCTGTTTCGCGTCTGGCAGACATTGGCAATCACTTCGATTTTATCACTGACTTTCAAGAATAGACTGCAATTGATGGTGTTTTTTATGAATGCATTTTTACAATTTTTTAAGTTAACTTACAATGTAAATGCCATTACTGACATATAGTGGAATGTTTTTATAGTACATGGTTAGTGAATACTTGTAATGAAGTTGTATACTTTATGTGAATTAATTGGATTAGGATAATTGTATTGTGAAATGTTGATTTGTTATAAATCTGAGTGTCACAATATACATTTTTTTCTTTGACTTGTTTAGTTATCAGATCCTTTGATGTGAACAAGCCTGGTTGTGAGGTAGATGATTTGAAGGGCGGTGTTGCTGGTGGAAGTATTTTGAAGGGTGTTTTAAAAGTATGAACCTATGAATCCTACAAATCTTTGTTTTTATCTCGTTAGGCCATTTGGTTATTACTGCTTACTTGCTTTTACTTACTTTCGCCGAGTCTGAGCCCAAGGCATGCTGGCCAGATTTTTCCATAGAACACGGATCCATGTTGTTGTTGTTGTTGTTGTTGTTTACAAGCATCTTGTGGACTCAAGTTGGTAGTCACTGTTTGGAGAACCCAGATCCAAATAGGGCAAAGACTATTTGCTTTACACCGCTTCACGGCTGTTGTTTATAGCAGGAAATGCTTGTAGGTCCGCAGTCTTCTTTGCAACTGTCAGGAGAAGGAGCCCACAATTCTTCTTTCTCATGTGTCGTTTCACGGGTTTTTAGTAACTTGCAGGATATAAATAAGATCACTACCAGGAATTTAAAGGCGAGAATGAACCAAATTTGAGTGATAAAATACAGGCAACACGCTTCAGAGAAATTGGCACGAGTAGCCAGCATTCCCAGAACGACTGTTCCAGGGCCCCAGAGAACGATGCATCGTTGCATTTGGCAGTTCGGCAGTTACTTCAGTTCTACTATCAAACGGAAAGATTTCTACCAGGTTGATCCTTTTTCTTCTACTGCTTCTTTTCCCCTATTTTTGGTGGTGGAGAGTGTGATTGTGTGATATGCCTCAAGTCTGGAGCGTGTTGCCTGTATTTTTTCACTCAAATTATGTTAATACTCACGTTTATATTCCTGCTAGTGATCTTATTTATATTGTGTAAATTGCTCATTTTGTAGTCTTGTATGTATTGCCTGTATGGCTAACGTCTCCAGCGTATGACCCATAGCAGAATGCCTTAGCTTTAATCCTTTCTTCATAGCAGGTCGAGCTCTGTCTTTAATTGCTTGTGAACTACGTAAGACGTGATTCCAAACACCAGCTACTTTATTTCTTTGTGAAGCGGGTGGAGTCATGTTTCAGTTGTTGTCGAGATATGTTGATCTGAGACGTTGATACTAGACAGAAGTGTATACGACATAGAAGTAGGGTTTGTCAGGGCGTCTTGCAACATAATAGTCATTTGATTGTCAGTTATTTTTAGCACGACCCTACAATTGCTTGTTTCACTTGACTCGTTTGTTTTATCTTTATTTTGAACAAACCTATCCGTTCTTTCCAGGTCGGACAAGAAATTGAAATTAGGCCTGGTATTGTCTCCAAAGATGCAGATGGAAAATTGAGGTGCCAACCAATCTTCTCAAAGATCGTTTCACTTTTTGCGGAACACAATGATCTCCAATTTGCTGCTCCTGGAGGATTGATTGGTATGTGTGTTTTATTTGCTTCGTGTGTACATTTTGTTAATATTTCATCCTCATTTATTTGTCTATTTATTTATCTCGTTATTCATTCATTTATTATTTATGAATACTCACAAAAGATATGCCCTTCAATATTGCATATAGTGCTATTAACATGTGTTGTGCACAAAGGGAGAGTGAGTTAAAAAGTTTATTGTAACTAGGATAGATCATTCAAACTTAAAAATCACTTACAAAAGCAGTGAAGACAATGTCCATACACAAGAAGAAAAGGAAAAAGTTTCAACATAAAATTAGAGGTAAGAATAGATTTTTGATTGTAAAATTGTTGTTCGACAAGTTTTGTACGCTAAGCTTTCTTAACATGCGTGATAAGTTCGATTCATAATTGAACGCGTACTTCGTCTTTGTCATCAAAAGTACCGCGTGGATTAGGTTTCCTGTTGGCATCTCGTCACTATGAGATAGATTTATAGGAATTTTCAGTGCAGATTTGTAGCCATGTTGATGTATATTACTAAATTTAGACCATTTTTATTGAACTGCATAGTTGATTTGTACCTCATCTTTGTTAATCTTTCAAGGTGTTGGAACAAAGATTGATCCTACCTTGTGCCGGGCTGATAGAATGGTTGGTCAGGTAATAGCAGTAGTTTGTTGCGTATTTGGCGTTTCTCTCTATCCCCGCCATTTTGGTTGAACACGTATACATTTAAAGTTTACTTTGGTTAATATCTCTATTGACATTAGGCGCTAGTCATAGGTCATAGTTAGGCAATTCTTTGATTTATTTGGACGTCATATGGTACTGGTTTTTCGTAGCCTCTTTGATTTTGCTTTGTTTGGTGTCGTCAGTAACCATAAGAGTCAACTGTTCGAGGCAGAAGGTGTCAATGGGACAGGACTCATCCCTTAAAGCAGATTGTGAGTATCGCCATCTGGAGAAGTAGGTTTTATTCCAACGCTAATGCTGTTGGAAGCGTTTTTGCTGTCTGTCATGGGTGGTCGAATGGTTCAAATGCCTGACTATTTGTTCAAAACTTTTGAATCTGAAGATCCATGTCATAGACCTACCGTATCAGTGTTCTCTCTGGGAAAAAATTTGTGCGTAGCGGCTGGAACAAAATCGAACTGGGGTCCAGGGGGCTTTCTGAGCTCACGCTATTTTTGACCTGAAAATGCCTTGGAATTGCGTTCTAAAAGATGCCAATTGATGTGAATTGGGCGTTTTTATTCATCTCAATATGGTTTGATGTTTGTCATGCAGCTCTCGGCGATGCCATTCAAAACCTTGTTCTGTTTGCGTAGCGGTGTGTTTGTGGGCCATAGCGGTAGGGGTGGAAGCGTAGCGGTATATGAGAGCAGCGTAGCGGGCCCCATGCAAAAACGCTCCAGGGAGAACACTGCGTATCAATTCAGGAGAGTTGCCGACTTTCTGTGAATTGAGATGTATGGAGTCATGGGAAAAACTAGGGATGGACTTTTTGAATTAGCCTTAGGCTGTGAAGTGTTCCATTCTCATTCAGTAAATGCAGAAACTTTATATGTTGCGAGTGTAGGAAGCGTATGCCAGTAACTATAAGTCCTGTCTTGTAGTGTTTCAGTCCCTTTATGGTCAAAATACCTTTAATCACCCAACTTAGGCTGAAATCACTTAGCAGAGTAGTACAGAAACAGACCTGCTCCTTACTGCGTCTATTTTTTGGCAATTGTATTTGCACTCTTCCGCTTTACACCTTTATTTTTGGCTATTGCAAGTTCCATTTTTAGTTGTTGTTTTCGTCTCCAGTTCGTTCAAAGTTTACACATTGATCATGATTTTCACATCACTGTATCATGTTTTACTGCACTCATTATTCAGGTACTTGGCTCTGTTGGAGCCTTGCCCGAAATTTTCACGGAGCTTGAGATCAGTTATTTCCTTCTCCGTCGTCTCCTCGGAGTGAAAACCGAAGGGGATAAGAAAGCAGCCAAGGTATGTGGTAAATGAGTTAAAGGACCTAGACGTTATGATTTATCATGTTGTTGAGATAAAGGGGCCAGACAAGTGAAAACTAGAGGATTTCTGTTTCATTTTAATTGTAACAAACAAAGACTAACTACAAGAATTAAACGATAGTTTAGCAACACTTAGCTCGACTACACTACACAATTACGACTGCATGTAGGATCAGCGGTTCATCTTCGACGGCAAACTATATCACAAGCAAGCACATGGTCGTAAGAAAGCTAGGAAGAGGAAGTCCGTGTTATGAAGTAGCACGTGGTCCAAGCACCCATTTCCAAGCAACAAGCGAGGAGTGTTGCTTCACAACATATCATATCTTTTCATCAAAAGCTACGATCTGCAGCAATTACGTATGATCATGTAAAACGTTCTCTAGCAGCGTATTGTGCATTTCCTTTACTTACGACTCTATACCATGAATAAATTGTAATTCACTGAATAGGTATGTTGTGCGGTTGTCTGATGTAGGTACAAAAACTCGCCAAGAACGAAGTTTTGATGGTCAATATTGGATCATTGTCAACTGGAGGAAGAGTCATCGCAGTCAAAGGAGATTTGGCGAAAATCGTTCTCACACAGCCAGTATGCACAGAGACTGGTGAAAAAATTGCCTTAAGCAGAAGAGTGGATCGACATTGGAGGTACATACGAATCTTTATGCTTTTATCTTATTTCATTATGTATAACCCACAATGACCGATGAAACGCGACGAAAATGGACCGATGACATCTTTCGGTGGACTGGCTTGCGTGTGGCGGAGGCTACCTGGGCATCATCCTTAAGATGTAGGTGGCGTGACGTAAGTCATCAGAGTGCGTCCACGGACCATTGGTCAGAACAATATTCGTCGTTTTGTAATATAATGTCCCACGTGGCAAACTTGCGTACCACAAATGACAATACTGCTTGCAAATATGTTGTATGTCTTGAAGCGTGGCAGGTAAATGCGGCGTTTTCTGAAAACTGATGACTGGACGAACTTGCTGTTGGAATCGACATTGGCATAAATTGACATCTCTCTACATCCTCCTCTTCATCTTTTTGACGGGACAAGTTATCTTTTGTGGCTTTAGTAAGTTAAGGTTATAGAATCAGCAACGAAATCTCTCAAGATGTAATGCCTTCCTTGAAACAAATACATAGCACGACAGAAAAGAGAAGTAACCTTCGATAATATGGACAAGAGACCGAGCATAGTAACCTGAAGAGAATGCTCAGAGAGGGAATATGCGTATAACGACGGAATTAACTGCTGGCCACCAACTAATAAGCACAGACATTGCGATTGATGGAAACAAAGGATGGCAACAGAGTACAGTGGAACTCCATTAGTACGACCATCTTATGACCATCGAAATTATGTCGTATCACCGGGGTGGTTTTATCGACGGGGGCGGTCGTATCAACGGGATGGTCATATCAACGTGGTGGACGTATCAACGGGGCAATCGCTTTAACGGGGTGGTTGTATCGACGGGGGTGGTCGTATCAGCGGGGTGTTCGTGTCAACGGGGTGGGCATATCAACGGGATAGTCCTATCAGTAGGATAGGATTAAATTACTCTATGGCATAAAATAGTTTTTAACTACAATTTATTATAGTGCATATATCATGTATCTTTAATCCGCAGTCAATTAACCTTACAACCGTAATTTAATGCAACTGAACAATGTTGCAATAAATAGTGGTCGTAATGATGGAGTGGTCTTATTAACGGGTATTTCTGATGAGAAAGTGAGTCGACTTTGGTTCTGGCCACTGAAAAAGTGGTCGCATTGAGATGGTTATATTAAGGGGGAAGTCACATGGTGGAGTTTGCACTGTTCGGTGAACACGCTTGTATTTGTAACTTTCTTTTAGTAATGTACTTGTTCTTATTTCTTATTGAGTTATTTTTACTTAATATAATCCCTGGTGCCATATACCTCGTTTTTTTATCAGGTTGATCGGATGGGGTGAAATTCGCCGTGGTGTGATGATAAACTTAGCAAGGTGAGATGCCTGGTTTGGAGGCTTTTTTTATTTTTGTAGTTTCTTTGTGGTATTTTGCCACTAGGCTTGTGCTCCGCACTTTGGTTTCTTTTTACGCTTCATTGTTGGGATCTATCTATACCTTTCTTTCCGACGTTTCATACTCTGACGAGTGTCAGCCAAAAAAAGCTTTTAAGTATGTTCTAAGCAAAATGCCGCAAACTTTCAAGGCGATTTTCAGTCGTCGCGATTTCTTCATCTCTTCTTTTTGTATGATTTATAAGTCCAATATTCTAAGATTTAATGGCAGTGTATATTTTTTCTTTCTGTGTATTGTTGATCGTTTTTCGACAATCCACTTGCTCTAGTAGTTACCTCTTCAAATGCCTAATTTGACCTCTTCCTATGTCATAAAACACAGCGTGTCGGACCAACCTTACTCCAAGCATTGCATTGGCCACGTGTCAGGAAAGGAGCTACATTTGATATGACTGTTTTACTTCCATTCGTGACTTATTCCAACTGTATTCTAATTTTCTCTTCACAGCTAATACCTTTATGAAAAAGTGAACTGGAAGCGCAATAAATGAAGTGACGCTTTTTGCCGTGTATAAGCTTGTCGAGACGTTAGTCGGCAGATGTTCACTATGCCAAGCATTGAGAAAGAAGAGGACATCTATTGTGATAGGGAAATTCGAATCAGCTTTCATACAGGTGCTGGATCTGTGATATCTGTGTCCATGTTGCATTGTATTACTTTTGATTAACTAACAAACATTATTTCGGAAGGATTCGAACGTGAAGCATGATGAAAGGAGTAGATATGATGGCCATCAGTATATGTCTGCTTGTTTCCTACTCTCTGTAATTTGCTGGGCATTATAAGCAAGAGAAAAGAACCCTGCTGTAACCTGACCGTTTTCTTTTATCGCTCTTTTTTTGTTATCACGCTCATTGACATGGAACAGTTTTTCTTCCTGCAATTGAAGATGTCAAATATTTATGCTGTTTTGAAACAGTTGTCAGTCTTGTTGGTTCTTAACGACAGGACAGGTTATTTTAGAAGCCGTCCGGTCCTTTTATTGTATGGCCCACTGACGATTTATAAACGTTGCTGGTTTGCACCTGAATTGGTGTCGTACAGTCAAAAATCATAAAATTCTGGCATGCGTGTTTATCCATAATATCAACAGCATTTGTTACTCCTAATGTTTCATCATGGGTTCAGCAGGAATGGAAATCTGTCGAGTTTTCGTATATGTTGCTGTTGTTATAGCGGCGCTCGCGCTTTTAAGGAAATTTCATTGTGGGAAAGGAATGGGACGACTGTGCAGGCGCACTGTCGACAGACATGTTGAGTAAAAATCATGATAGCTATTATTTTCGTCCTAAACTATTCATCGCCTTGTACATTCAGGCAAACGTTACGTTTGTTTAACTCTAAAGAAATGCTCACGTACACCTTGTATCGCAAGGTTTTTGCATATATTTGCGAAAAGCCGGTCGAATAGGCTATGGTTAATTTATATTTTATCCTCGAATTTTCTACCTACAAGGCTTAAGTCATGCACCAGAACGCATAAGTGGTTTATATGACCTATGTAATATATTTAATCTCAGCAGACACATTAATGCATGTTATGTATATTACTCATAAGTGAAGCATCACTTCAATATCTACATTGACAAGGAGCTGACTGAGATCGAACTCGCAAACCTCAGGCTTGAGTATTTGTTTCGGCTTTCGCCTTTCTCAGGCTCCCTCTCTGTATTACCAATTTTCTGTCTACTATTTGGCAGGTTAAAAGTTTGCGTATGGATCGGTCTCTTCCTAACAAGGGGATTCAAGTTACAAATCGTACATTTTATCGGTTATATACTAGTCCCACAGCACTACATTTCTATGGCGATTTTAAGCAATGTAACCTCGGTGATAACATAGTTCCGTGCTCGTGACATCACAAGAGTTGGCATGTCTGGAGGTGGATTCAAACGACGAGTGCCTGTGAGTCTGCCGCTCTCTAGAGCTAAGATTGCGTTCTTTAAGCACTGGACCACCCACGTCATATTTAACTCGTGTTCTGAAAGAGTAACTAATTTACAATGTAATGTGATGGGGCCAGTGTATAGTAAAGATGAGCCTTGCTTCTCTTGTCACGAAAATAGTCTTATACACTTGCTGTAGAGTTTATTTGTAAGATCTACGATCATACGATCTTTTAGGTAAAATTCCTTGTTCTTAAGGTTTGGCTCCTTTTTCGCAAGTACTCTGTATTAGCCTTTGTAGTAAACTAAAGGCACTCCGTGAGCGTACGATTCTGCCAAGCCATAGGGTCCCACCAAATCCTGTGCTCTAACATAAGTGATGTATACCTCAAGCATGTATCCATCGCAGTCATTAGATGCCAGCAAATTGAAATTGACCCGAAAAACGTACCCTTGGACACCAAAGTGATGCTAACGACTATATTTGACTTTTAAGTTATTTTTAGAAACATAAAATTTTGTTAAATTGTAAGCATAATGATCAATCATGATAAATGATTTCTTGGAATACCCAATTCTCACTTTCAGAGATATATAACTTTACACGGACTACTTAAGGGGCCTTGCTATGTCGTGTGCCAACTTTGAATCCGACAAGTACAGAGGATACATCAAATCCATTGGCATTTAGAAGTCGACAGGGCGGTCTCGTGTAAAGAATAGACTAATGTTATAATTGTGATCATTAGTCGTGAGGCCCAAGATCGGTGCTTCGGTGCTTGAAATCACAACTTCACTTCTAATGGACAGAATCTGTACTATCTTGGGTATACATTTATTGCTGTTGCATCTTTCTATGAATATATTATTAATATAGCACAAAATACAATTTGCCTCCATAAATACCATATTTTCCTTCCGAATTCATAAGAATACTATTACCATTATTTGTTGACCAGGGACCCGCGCTTGTTGCCCCTTGAACCCTTCTCTTGACGCTGCTCGTGACGTCTAATGCCACATTCACGCAAATGATGAAGTAATGGACGAAACCTTGATCGCAAAAATGTCACATAACACTACAATTAAATTGTAAGTTTAACAACAACGGCCTGTCTGCACAAGATTGCCGCTTCTGATGTTATACTGACGCACTGATGTATATCGGCAGAGTCAAGAAAACATAAACTAAAAATAATTTTTTCAAGTATGGAAAGCTGTTACACAACACGAAAAGGACAAAAGAGTTTACATAACTTCTTAGAGAAGTGTAAGGCGTACAAATTATTTAGTGATAAAAAATGCAAATAAAAGCATTCAGCTCTATGAATTGCTAGAATATCTGAATGTTTGTATTCGCACAAACTGTAATTACGACTATGCCTGCAAGTCGATTAGAAACTTGAACTATGTTTCAATCTACTACGAGCGTACACATTGCTAACATTTGCTAGAGATAGGTTCGTGTGTTCAAATTTGAAAATAATAAACGGTATCAGAACATCACGTCTGTATACGCTTAACATATGACAGCAACGTAATACCTTCCAAAATCGTTCCATGGATTCTTGTAGGCTTAGATGTAAGAATGACAAGGAATACTGGAATATTTTTTGTACCAGCAATCAATCTTTCTTCCAGAATAAATATTAAAATCCAGAAATTCTCAGGGTGATCCTATCCCTGCTCTGCACATCCTAGGACCAAGACGGAAGTGACTGATTCTTTATAGATAACCGTTTTCAACGATTCAGTTAATGACCTGAGCAGCTTCAAAATATTTTCGTTCCAACGAAACTGGGTTTAAACTGTGCAAGGCGGAGAAAGAATGAATTTCTGATACTACACTTGTATGAGTCCAAAAGCTGCTGCCAACAAAATTTTCCCAACCCCCAGTTTAATTCATAGCTCACTTCTCGCTGATGCATCCCCACAGTTGTTTTAATCCATTCTTTTAACAGATTCTTAGAGTAATATCCTCTTGCTTTTGCTTGGACGTAACACCCTTTAAGAACAAGTGAACCGTCAGCGTATTCATAGCTTATGGTTGGAGCATTATCTACGTCAGACAGAAGTAGCCATTGTCTTCAATGTTTCTGCCTCAAGTATACACAAAATATTGTGCAATAAGACTGAGAAATAGTTGCAGTTGATGCTGCAACGCAATTTTTATGATAAGTTTTGTTAATCGATATTAAAAAAGAAAGTTATCGTCTTGGATAAAAAAGTATACTTGTAAAGATCTTCCCGACCTCAAAAGTAACTAAGGCATGAACCTGAAAGCAAAAAAAATATCGCATTTCTTCCAAGAAATGTACGAACATCACAGTTCTATTCGGACATTGCTTATGCTTCTGATTGATTCTTCTTCTTTATAAAATCAAGTTCCTCATCCTCAGAGTATATTGTTTTTTGCCGATTATCCGGTTTTGACGAATACTTTTGCCTTGGTAAGTCGACAGTTTCCTTTCCGTTCCCAGTAGTAGTGGGCAATGCCACTTTTTGCTTTTTTGGCTTCCCTTGTCCATCGCTATGCGGTGGAAGGTCTACTACCTCTTTCCCTAGCTTCTTTCCGGCAGTATGCCCAATTGATTCGTAAATTGGTGACTCACTCTGAACATTGAAATGGTTTGAGCTTACACCATAAGCTGGGTTATTGAAATTTCTCTGTGTGTCATAAAGATTGTTGGAAAGTACCTAAGGAGAAAGAATTAAAGATAATGACAGACATGCTGATCCGATGTATCTAGTGAGCTTTACTGGCAAGTGTTTATCTGGAACAATATTAATGTGTAAACAGGGTACAGCCTTGGCTAGCTGCCTATTTGAATGGTGCTTTAACTTTAATTACATCTTATAAAGCATCGTATCTAGGTCATGATCAGCACTGCAGAGTGTATCATATTGAACTTTGAAATCAGTCCTGTACAACTGACGAAGTGTCTCGCTTCTCGGAAAGCTTCGTTTGGTGGTAGAAGCGTTTTGACTGAATTTCTTTCTTAAGAAATGCTGTTAAAGCATTTGGAGTCGAGGTATAACTCCAAAGTGCTTGCTGTGTATTAGTTCCTCGCGAAATTAAACAATAAAGAAGCAAATTTTGCAAAGGAACTACAGTTTCATCCGGAGTAAGGGGTTATACGTTTATTTTAAGAACTAAAGAAATAAATGCAAGTTTCATAGAACTTTTGGCCAAAAACGTTTCCCACCTCCGGCAAGCTGCAGCCCTCCTGGCACATGTTAATTGTTCATCTTACTCGGTATACCTCGAAATTTTCTGCGAACAGCACCAATTTCCTTTTTCAAAAAAGAGCTCTCCCGAACCTACGGCAGTACACTAGCAAGTGAAGTATGGAAAATACCTGTAAATTTGACGACTTTTGCAAATATATTGGATTAGCGAGATTGTTTGGCATAGCTCCTGTCCTCGGCGCCAGTAATTCGGCTGGTGGAATATCAAAGCCTGGTCCTTCGGCAACATCGTAAACTGGATTGACATGCTCTCCACCACCAACAAACACACTGTTGTCAAAAGGACCTCGTGCCTTTTCAGCCTGTAAAATTCAAGTAAAATACAAAAGATAAAAATGACTCACTAGAAGCACTTCAACAATTAATTAAGACAGGCTAAATGCAGCTTTACAGAACGTTTGGTCTCGCTGTGAAATAAATGTCAATTTACAAGCCAAACACTTGAACTTAATTTTCTACATTAACATTTTGTAGCTACTTCAAATGTTTCAAAACCTTCCGTTCGTACAAATAAAAAAAGGAGGCAGTGGAAGTCAACGAAAAGCAGTGCAAGTGTTGATTGACTTTGTGTTTATAATACGTCAGAACCTTAAATACTTTAGTCATCTATTTCTGAGATTTTTGGTCGAGATTTTAAGCTTAGAATGCTTGGTAACATATACCATTAACATCCAATGAAACGAACCTACTTGCAACAAATGGGTTGTCTTTAATTGCACGGAAAGAAACACAAACTAATTATTGTAATAAATACCAGGATGATTTAGAAATCATAACCTTGGGTCCTAAACTCCAAAAATTTCGGAACTTCTTTTCAATTTATGATTCTTGAATGAATTTTCATCTTACCTTAGTACGTCGATTTCGTCTGATTACAAACATTCCAGCCAAGGCAATGACAACCAATGCTATGAAAGCAATGGGAATCAAACTATACTTCCATGGTTCTGTAGCTGGTGACGACTTTTGGCTCTGATCTTTCTTTGCCCCCAGACCACCAGATCCATAAGGACATGGAATACCAGCCTGATCGAGAATTTTACAATCTTCTTCGTTCACACAACGCAAACCTTTACCATTGAGCAAAGGACAAAGTTCACTGCCTGAAATTGCGCTGTATTTGTTACTTGGATCCATGCCCACAAAAACGATATATGTATACTGCGAATTGACATTTAGGACTTTAGCTGCCTCTGTGTAGACATCCTTAGGAACTTCGCGGCGCCTTCTATTGATCACAGTTCCCGATCCTACAAAGCAAACAAATTTGCGAAAATAACGCCTTTCCATAGCTTTCTACTTTCCTTACGGAATTATGCCACGTAGATGATAAGATCTGACATAGGATGCGGCCGAGAAAGGCATTAAATGCTGGCACAAGGTAAACGATCAGCACCCTATTGAGAAATCTTACCACCTACTGGTGTGGTTTATCTCTTGAACTTGTCAATCCGTCTGTGGAATGTTTAGATGTTTGATATGTCAAACCTTTTCTATATCACCAGCTTTCGTTCCTGGAGCCTATAGCTTACAAAGTAAGCATTAATAGTCAGCTGACGAGTGCGTCAAAACGTTACTTTAGAACTGTCGGGCAGTTAAAGCTCAGGAGAACTCGTGCCATTTATGAGCAGAGAAAAATCAAATGAATTAGCACTGTAACGCAGCGTTTTCTCGTAATTACCAAAGCAAGGCTAAGTTCTCTTGGAAACTAGTTTACAGTGATATAGTGGCGTGGGTTTACAGCACAACGAATGAAATATGAGATAAGTAATTTGGGAAGAAAACTATTGACTGTCTCATAACAAAGACCTTGAAGGTCTAAAATTCGAGGTGGATCTTTTTTCTCGAAACGGGTGAGTAAAGTTACAGTTCATTTTTTCTTAAACAAACTCTTGTGAAGGAATTTATGAGGTTTAATCACAAAAGAGACATGTAACAGCTTCAAAACTCAATGCTTTGCCTTGGTGTCAGTAGTTATTGCACCTATATTTATGATTGAATACATTGTTATAAAGACACTGAGGCAAAATTAGGCAATTAGTCAAACTGGTGAGTCACAAACTACTTGTTCATACCTGCTGATGACAACACGTCCTGAACGGTTTTGGTGGTAGACCGACGTTCAAAAACCTCCTCGATGAAGCCTTCCAAGTTGTATACCGTGTTTTTGTTGTTAACAAGCGAATACGGGTACCTCAGCAAAACTGGGACTTGACTGTTTACATCAATGCATCTAGGTAAAGATAAAAAGTATAAGAACTAATGAGGTACGATAATAAAGTCCAAACGTTTGTAGACAAATTAGTCAATTTCAAGGGGAGGTTTGGTTTAGACTTAAAAAATGACGACGAAGCACTGCCCAAAACAAAACTGGATCGAGTGTGACCACGTTGGGCAGCTTGTGATCTTGTTTGCAATTGGGGAACTTTGAGTTCAGGGAGTAGTTTTCTGGTCAATTGATGTGAAAGGCAAGTACATTAAACAGGCTTCTTAAATATATGTCCGTAAAGCTCCTCGGAGATGTTGCCATTTTAGGAGTGTAGCTGTTTGTAAATGACAAGCAAGTGTAAAGTCACTAACGATATTTTTCAGTTTAATTTTCTATTTAACATTCAATAAATAAATAAATTGCAATTTTCAAATCTCAAGCCTATATCCACGCTTGTATAATAATTTATCATAATCTGTCCCAAGAAGATATACTTTGTGGGGGGTTAAAGCCAGTTCTTGACAAGTTATTAACCAGGTTGGCAAATAATTCTTATTCTCCAACTACTTTAGATTTGATTTTGCCTTTTTATTTATGGATTTTTGTCCAATGTAATAATGAAACCTTAACAATGAGGTATATTTGACTCAATTCATAACTTTTTTGGCACTATCATTGATATGTACTTGTGGTATTGAATCTTCCTGCCAAGAAGGTCACAACAGCATTGGCCCCACTGATATTGATTTGCCTCACTTTCAGGGAGCCGACAAGAATAGATCGCCCAGTCCGGTTTTTTTAAATGAGTGGGAGGAACACGTTGGACCGCAGGGAAACATGGATCGACAAATTTTCGTAACAACTGGTTTTCACTGTTGCTATTAGTAAACAGGGACGATCGCACAAATAAATTAATATTCATTAGTCTAAGCTCTACAAAACCGAAAAGTGGACTCCATAGTGTAATTTCTTTTCCTCAAGCAAATTTCTTTTCCCGCTCTTATGGTGCTACATACTTTTCTTGTCTTCATACGCGAAAATAATCAACACAAACCGTTCGTACACAAATATGCCCCGAGGGAACTGCTTGAAGCCGTTGTGTCATCGAACTCGACTGGAATATTGACCGTAACAACCTAGCAACCATTAGTTACTGACAGGAATCATGAGACCAGATTTCTATACTACTAAATAATTATTTAAGTTTCTCTGTTGTAACAATAGTAACAGGGGAAATACATTTAGCAGGAACAAGAAACTGAAAATAAAGTCAATAAGCCAGTGTTCATAATACGCGCCTTCATGCACGTCGGATCACAGTGTCAGACCCTGATAATAAATATTTTGTCTGTCGAATTTTATAAGTATGCTTGTTCAGTTGTATATTGATATATTTATCTATCCATTTATCGTTTTCTTCATACAGTATAAAAACGAAGTGTTGTAATGTACAGTTGACAGCCTATTTCAAATTGTGTTTTCGTTTGCTTTGCGATCAATAACGGTCTTAAAAATTCGTGTCATTGCCACTTCAATCTTTGCTTTGCCCAAGCTACCTAGCTTGGAATTAATCAGAACAAGATCCCTATCATATGACCGATCAAAAATAAACACGCCATTCAGCTACACAATATGACTAAATGCCCATTTAAACAAGGAATAGTAAGAGATGACTGTTGTATAAAAGCCTTTGTTTAAAGCACCTTTTGAGCTATCATTCCAATGCATTTGCATTTAGACTGTGAAGGATATTGTAGGACAACACTGAACCATTCTCGATAGAGACACCCCATGGTTAAAAATAAAGCGTGATCCTGCTGAGAATGCAAACTTTTTATAAAACAGGGGGTATCATCGCTCACCAAACAACACATTTCTTTTCTGCCTCTATAAGCATGAAAGAAAATTTGACAATAAAAACATAAATGCTCTGATAAGCAATAGCGAAGCACAGGGGGGTATAGTTTATAAACTTTTGATGATGCTAATGGTTGAGCAGAAGAATTTCATATACAGGTGGCGTTGGGCCCTAACCTTGTGGCAACAATATTTTGGTTTTCACGAGAGACAAGTAGCAAATGCACACAGCAGTGACGTATTCGTACTGAACTGTGACATGTGACATGTGCCTGCCGCAAAGGAAAGTGTGTGTGTGATAAAGTGGATCAACGCAATATTGGTCAATAAGATTTGTCCTCGATTGTTAAAAGAATATTTTTGTTTCCCGATTGGGTCTATTCTAATGACTCACAATTACTATTTCAAAGCCTGTGCTAAAAAAACGAGAACTATTTGTTATGAGCATGAGCAGCACATACCTTTTAATGGCCTTGTAGTGCGAAACACATACTTCAAGTGTAGCACAGATTGTATTGGCACATATTGTCGTGTCTCTATCACACAGAGGACCTGCAAATCCACCGCGACAAACACATTTTCCTTTTGACAAAATAAAATTCTGCTTGCATCCTGAGGCTGTCAAGTAAAACCAAACAATAAGAAATAACTAGAGTGAGTGGAATTGCAGAAAACAAGTTTAAAACGTCAAGATGCCATCAGATTCATTATAATTTATTAGTTTAATTACATGAAAAAGGGTCGAGATTATCAATTTAAGGTCAACTCAAACTGACGGACTCAACTTGTTAGCTAGTGTAAAACTACAGGTAGATATTAAACATATTTATAGAGCTATAGCATCTCTCCAATTCAAATGTATGATAAACACGATTTGCTCTTCCAGGAGCTCATATTCAGATATCATTCTTGTTGACTCATGAATTTTGACATGACCTTTCCACAAGTATCATACATCTGGTATTCATTACATGAAAACTAAAATCTCTTGTTTGGCTGGAGGTAAAATTAAAAGTTTACTTTCAGTAGACAGTCGAAAACAGCAGGGTTTGGTTATCAAAACATGACACATCTTTTAAAGTTATCCTTTCTGGCCCTAACCATTGACCAGCCTACTTTGCCGCAGTGATATAAGGAGTTATTTCAAAAGTCAGTCAATGAAAAGAACGCATGAGATTACACTGAATTGAGCCGGACTCAAACCTGCTACTTTCTGCTAACCCCTCGGCTACTCCATCAAACGAATTAATGAGCAATTAATTGTGAAACGTTTTCATTCAACAACGCGCTTCCAAGGGTTCAGCTACACATGGACATCCCAAAGCATGAAGAGCTCAGTCTTTTCTAGGAATAACTTTCGTAAAAAGAAAAGAAGTTCCCATCTCAATCACCTTCAAGTACATATGGGTTCGATTCCTGGTCGAGCTAGTGTACTCTGCTATTTTCCATTTATTGAACAACTTATATAAACTTTTTCTACACGATGATCGAGTTTAGAATAACTTTGACTAAACAACGCACACATAAATGCACTTCTCTCAAATATTGCACAAACCATAACCAAGACAAAACCAAAGTAGCAGATGATCTGGCAAGCAGATACTTACAAGTTATTGTGATCTTGACAGTCTTACTTATCGAGAATCCAGATTTGCTAGTGTCCTCACACACTACTGGCAGTGCGTAGCTCTTTTCTTGTGAGTAGTCAAAAACCACTTTAGAGTAGATTAGATTTTTATCGTTGATGGCAAATTTTCCAGATATTGTTGCATCGACGCCTGGTTTTAGAGAACATCTATAATTTTGGGACCATCCCGTTGGCAACTTTCCGGACTCACAAATGCTTCTAGTTGACGGCTGATCAGGGTCCACGATCACTAATCTTCCAATATTCGTATTAACTGGTAAGGCCTCTCTAATACTGTTGCCGATGAGACAGACATCGGTGGGCTTTTCGTTAATATCTTAAAGATAAAGAAGAATAGTTGACCGTTTTGTCAATTACATTTGTGAACCTGAAGATTGTAGTTCCTGTACACTTTCTACTGCTTTGTCTACTCTATTAAAATTTGATAATGTTTAAAAAGGCTTATCTAGACAGTCTTCAATGAGCAACAGCGTGAGAGACACGACAATGTCTCCCGCTTTAAATATCTTGATTACTTGAACCGTTAAACGTCTTTAAGAGGTGGTTAAGAAATGTCTGTTGTTAATATATGCATACATGTTCTTCGTTACTTTAAAATTTAGAATCTGCAAAGTTTTATATTTTTATGCAAGCTTAATCAAGCGCCCATTACTTTGTCTTACAATAGCATTGTTTTTCGGGGGACGCATTTCAAACTCTCTTCCAATGTACCAAGGCGGTTATTGGAACACAGTACGTAGTTAATAAACGCCAATGGTACGCTTGAATA
Organism: Chironex yamaguchii; assembly: GCA_024741275.1. Taxonomy (NCBI): domain Eukaryota; kingdom Metazoa; phylum Cnidaria; class Cubozoa; order Chirodropida; family Chirodropidae; genus Chironex; species Chironex yamaguchii. Next base: position 4,622 of record JANTCA010016743.1, on the reverse strand, counting down.
GTCAAAATATTGCGACAGTCTACTACACTTGAAGAAAACAGAAGATAAATGACCTGAACTTCATAGAAGCAGAAGTAAAGTTAAATTATCCTTAGCCTTCAATCAAAGAACCGCAGGTGACCATGTGTTGAAAAAAGCAAGAGCAAGTATGGTTATCTACGCTATACATGGAATTCAAACCTCGTAAAATTAATTCAGATATGTTTATCTCCAAGTCATGTAAAAAGACACTGCTACGTTATAAACTGGTCACATTAACCGTCCGTTGACACTACTGCATTGATTCCGTTTGAAGTCAAAGATGCCTGCAAAAACCGAGCACATATTCTTAGATGCAAAAAACCTCTAATTCGTCTGTGTATCTTACCTTTGCAGGTTTTCCCATCACCGGTGTACCCAGATTGACAAACACAGCTATACGACCCTTCGTTGTTATGACAAGTTGCACGACTATGACAAGGACTTTGTGTCTGGCATTCATTAATATCTGCACATAAATATCCATTCCCAGCAAATCCTGTTTTACAAGTACAAGTGAATGTGCCTGCAGTATTATGACATATGGCTTGGGAGTGACATCGATCGGTATTGTCTTTGCACTCGTCAACATCAACACACTGATCTCCGTGTTTTCGATATCCATCCTTACATTTGCAGGAATACGATCCTTTGGTGTTTGTACATTCTGTCAGTGCCCCACAAGTTGCTGTACCAGTATCGCACTCATTAATATCTCTGCATTGGTATCCGTTTCCATTATATCCTGGTTTACAAGAACACGTATAACCTCCGGCTTTATTTTGGCACACAGCATCTGTGTGACAGCGATGAACATTTGCTTTACACTCATCTACTTCTGTACACGTTAATCCGTTCCCACTGTATCCAGTGTTACAAGTACATTTATATGATCCTTTGGTGTTAGAACATGATGCATTTCCACTGCACTTATTGGTGCCAAGTGCGCATTCATTAATGTCCGAGCACTGATAGCCATTGCCTTGGTAACCGTTTTTGCATGAGCATGTATATGTTCCAGCCTTATTCTGACAAATGGCATCCTGATGACAACTATGACGAAGTTCCTTACATTCATCTATTTCAGTACAGCTAAACCCATTTCCGCGAAAACCAGAATTACAACTACACCTAAAGGAGCCCTTTGTATTTATACAAGTTGCATTCCCAGCGCATTTAATCTTATCTGGTTCGCACTCATTTATATCTACACACTGATATCCATTCCCTGTGTACCCTGCCTTGCAATTGCAAGAGTAACCTCCAACTGTGTTTTTACAGTTGGCGTTAGAGTGACATCTGATGCTCCCTTCTTTGCACTCATCCTTGTCCTGGCAATTAAATCCACTTCCAGTAAAACCAGGTTTGCAAGTGCAGTGATAAGATCCTTTCGTGTTCTGGCATAAGGCCTCGGGGCTGCAATTACCCCGATTCTTTGAGCATTCGTCTATGTCGGTACAATGGAAACCGTTTCCACTAAAACCAGGCTTGCAAGAACAAGAGTAGCTTCCTGCTCTGTTTTGGCACAAAGCATCTGCATGGCAACGATGACGAAGTTCCTTACATTCGTTTATCTCAGAGCAACTGAATCCGTCACCATTGAATCCAGATTTACAACTGCAAGAATACGATCCTTTGTTGTTAATGCATGTAGCATTCCCATCACACCTATGTCTTCCTGTCGAACATTCATTGATATCAGAACAATGATATCCGTTACCGGCATACCCAACATTACATGAGCACGAATAGCTCCCAATTCCATTTTTACACGTAGCGTCCTTGTGACACTGTTCTCGTCCAGTGCTGCATTCATCTATATCAGTGCAGCGCAATCCATTTCCTGAATACCCTGGTATACAGCTACATGAGTATGAACCCTTCAGGTTTGTGCAGATTGCATTTGTGTCACACTCGGTATTCCTTTCCAAACATTCATTTACATCATTGCACTGCAGTCCATTTCCTCTGAAACCCGATTTGCAGGTACATCGAAAACTCCCAACGGTGTTAGCACAAGCAGCATCTTGATGACACTTGTCTAGCTTCTCACCACACTCATCAATGTCAGTGCATTGAAATCCATTTCCTCTAAAGCCTTGTTTACATATGCAACGATATGACCCAATCATATTTCTACAAAAAGCACCGTTAGTGCAACCTATATCTTGCTTTAAACACTCGTTAATATCGTTGCACTGGTAACCATTCCCACTGAATCCAACTTTACAATTGCATCGGTAGCTTCCTCTTACATTTATGCAAACCGCGTCACCATGGCAGCTATGCAGATTATCCGTACATTCATTAATATCACTACAAGTACGACCATCTCCGCGGAAACCAGATTTGCAATGACATCGATATGACCCGAAGCTATTGCTACAAATACCATCCGCATGACATTTATGCTTTCCTGTTGAACATTCATTAATGTCAACACAGATTGAACCATCACCTGAAAATCCAGAACGGCATCGACACGAATAAGATCCAACAGTATTCTGGCAGATTGCTTGCGAGTGACATGGATTTGCTCCAATAAGGCACTCATTGATATCATAGCACACGGCACCAGAACCAACAAATCCTTTTGCGCATGTGCACCTATAAGAACCAATGGAATTACTACAGACAGCATTTCTGTCACAAAAATGTAAGTTTTCCTTGCATTCATCGATATCCTGACATGTTATTCCATCACCTTTAAATCCTGGTGAGCACCCACAAGAATACGACCCAATAGTATTGGTACAATGTCCACTTCGATGACACAGTGCTCTGTTTGTCAGGCATTCATTGACGTCTTCACAAGACCGTCCATTACCTGCAAAACCTGTTTTACACGTGCATGTATAGCTTCCAATATTGCTGGTACAATACGCGTATTTGTGACAACTGGCAAGACGTAAATGGCACTCATCCATGTCAGCGCATGCAAAACCATCGCCAGTGAAACCTTTCTTACAATTACAACGATATGATCCCACATTGTTGGTACAGACAGCATTTGAGTGGCATTTATGGGTCTGTAGTGTACATTCATTTTCATCTTTACATTGATCACCGTCACGTTGAAACCCTGTTTTACATTTACAGTAAAAAGATCCAGGTGTGTTGTAACATCTAGCGTTCTGTTGACAACGATGCGATGATGACGTGCATTCGTTAATATCGTCACATTTCAGTCCATTTCCAGCATATCCTACATTACAGTAGCATCTGTAAGAGCCAATTGTATTTCTGCATGTTGCCTTGGTATGACATTGGTCACTTCCAGCTGCACACTCATTAATATCTTTACAATCCTGCCCATCACCAGCGTAACCTTCTTTGCACTTGCAGGAATAGCCTCCTTGAAAATTAGTACAAGTAGCTTGGTAATGACAGGTATGCTTATTCGTTGCACACTCGTTAACATCTGTACATATAAAACCGTCTCCAGCATATCCTGGATTACATATGCAAGTGTACGAACCTTTGGTGTTCCTACAGACTGCATTTGTATCACATTTAGAGATCTTTAGCTCGCATTCGTTTATGTCTGAACACTGAAGGCCACTTCCTGAATATCCTAATTTACAGGAACAACGATATGAGCCAAATACATTGCTACAAATTGCCTCCGAATGGCAGTTGTCAGTACCAGCTAAGCACTCGTTTATATCGCTACACGAAAATCCATTTCCCTTTAACCCAGTATCACACTTGCATATGTAAGATCCTGCTTGATTGATGCATGTAGAATTTAAATGGCATGCATTTCCTCCATCTGTGCACTCGTTAACGTCTGCACACGTGATCCCATTTCCACCGAAACCATGCTTGCAAGCACAATTGTAAGAGCCGATGCTATTCGTGCATTGTGCGTTAGGATGACAAGGGCGTGGTGTCTGCAAGCATTCATTCACATCAGTACAAGCAAAACCATTCCCTGTAAATCCGTTTTTGCAGAGGCAGGTGTAGGATCCTACTGAATTCTGACAAGTGGCATGAGTACTACACCTGGATGTTGTAGTTTTACATTCATCGACATCATCGCACGTAAAACCACTGCCTTGGAAGCCAATTCGACACATACAAGAAGTTGCACCATTTTTGTTTACACAAGTGGCATTGGCATGGCACTTGTGTTTGAAGTCCAAGCATTCATCGTGATCTTTAAATAAAGAACGAAGAAAAGCACCAGTGAATGTTGTGATATGCTGTCGAGTCCATGTTAACACCATAAAATATACTAGCAATGCAGAGCGTGCTATTAACTACGACGCATAGATTACAGAGGAACAAAACCTGTAAACATGTGTACGACTGGGAAGTAATGCTTGTTTGTGATAGTGCAGTGCATGAATCCATGTTAATACTAATCGATTTGAGACAAGACGAGTGGATGCTGTCCCCATTTAGACATATCCATAACATTTTGAAGAATCTGAGCATACATAAATGAGTTCAGCAGGGAAGAGATTAAGGAGAAAAATACAACGTGGCAAGGTAATGACACCACTACATAGACAAAATCAGACATTGATTCGATTAGAATATTAACCAAAAATTCTGATAGTACTATATTAGTGCAGGATAAATACTACGTCATCTGAATA
>JANTCA010016732.1:0-25184 GCA_024741275.1 Chironex yamaguchii | reverse complement strand
GGATGGATGGATGGATGGATGGATGGATGGATGGATGGATGGATGGATGGATAGATAGATAGATAGATAGATAGATAAACATAAACATTCAAGTGAAAATGTACCTAGTTCCTTTAATTTTTCAAGTCCAGCTAATAGAAGATCAGAATTCTCCTTTAATGAGGACATCTATGCAACAAATACGATATCATTTTACAGCAACAAAAAGTTAAAAATGTCAATGAAAGACAACAGGTTGAAAGTAATGAAGGTTTTAGGTACCAATTGTCTGTGTTATATAGTTATAAGGCTGCAGCAACGTATGTCTTAGCTGCGAGTCGTTTATGTCATGAGCAGCCTATGCCAAGTTAAAATCAAGACCAATATTATTCGAGGGTTAGGCAATCAATTTCATTCATGTATTTGCCTGTTCAGTCAGATTTCATCGCTTGATTTAGTGAAAAGTGGCAAATTGATTAAGTAGAAAACTCACGTTGATATAATGAAAACAGAACTTAAGTCAGTTTAAAACAAAGGAGGCAGCTTGATAATGCAGCAAAACAATCCATCAAAATTTTCGTCAGCACAAAATTACCGCCGTGAGCGAGAACCTCGTCGGCAATTTTGGTTTTCCGACGGCATTTTTGGCAAATGGACGAGATCCCTTGTTCGTTGCAAGCGGCTTCCTTAGAAGATTTTGCAAGGGATGTACTCGTCAGAGAAACAGACGTGAATAGCATTTAAAGCCTCTTCATTTGAAGTGTGGGCAATTAAATATTCACTCAATGTAGGGCAAGGGGAAAACCAGAGAAATTTGTTTAATTGTTAAAATTGTTTAATTGTGTGCAAATGGTTTGCAACATTTGCCCCCAAAGACTAAATCATTTTTGCGGTTTTTTTGAGTGCCTGACTTTCATATGTGTCTAAAAATCATTGAGCATTTTTTGCTGCAACACTTACTTTAAGCGACGGAATTGCGGAAGTCGCGGGTTCCGAGGACTGTAATGAGACGTTGGCATCATCCAAAAGTGAATCACCTAATGTTAAGACTGCAAGGAAATACTAGTCGATCAGCAAAGATGCACTGACAAGAGAATTTCTTCGTGGCTAGTCATAAGATCATTCTGGTCAAACAGAGATATAGCTCGCCATTGCCAGCAAAATACATACAATGTATAATGGGGCCAGTCCCAGCTTGTTTTCTGCCAATATCCTGTAATTTACAGCAAAAGAGGACACTGTTTTGAGAGTTTTTATTGGAATCTGACTTCTTAGAGCTTTAGGATTCAGCAAACATGATATTATGTACAGAGGGTGTTCCATTTGGCATAAGAAGAAACTAATGGCTTGTTTTCTAACTGACAAGAATGCAGGCACAGGGGGAAAATTGACCATTTGTGTTCACAATCTGACTTAGCTGTACACCTGTGATATATCATGTTAGAGCTCTTTGTCAAGGCATCTGACAGGTGGAGACTTGAAGAATGGCCTAGGTGAGGTAAGGCTTAGGTGAAGGGTGCCAACAGGTATCAGAGTTCAGAGTGTAATAAATGCTTGGTTAAATAAAATTCAGGCATATAAGCACTGATATTTAATGGATGCTTCCCTGCATAGCAAAGAAAACAAGGTATCTGAGTGAAAGGAATCTTCCAATGGCAAAAGGCAGACACAATAATAAGCAAAATTTAACCAAGATGACTTAATTTCATATGTCGGCCTACATAAAAATTACAGAAAAATTCAAAACACTGCAATATTTGGTTTACCTGTTGCATGTCATGTTCCAGTTTTTGTATTTTATCCTTCATTGCCAGTTGATCAATCCTGTAAGTCTCAAATGATCTTATCTCAGACAAAATGGAATCCACCAACTTACTTAGCTACGAAGAAAGGAAAGACTTTAATGACAAAGAAATACTAACATGCCCTTTTAAACAGATATGTAGCTGTTTGGACAAACAATAACATAGCAAATGATCAAAGAGAAATCTTTCATTAACATAGTTTAGTGTGTCAAGTCTTCAGTCCACGGAGTTTCGGGGATATTCCTTATCATGGCCTTTATGAGGAATTTTGGTACAAGATGAATGAGCTACAGTCATCACCATAAAAATGGTACTTTATTCCAGTCAACTTATATATTAATTAAAAGCCATAAGAACCAACTTGATTGAAATACAGGAGCTTGGGCAAGATCCTCAAATGTTTACATACACCCTTTCCATAACAAATTTGCACAAGATTATGTGAATTTATGAAAGGAGCCCAGCCAATTCTTACAAACTAAAAGCCCACATTCTGTTTCACAGTTAATGAAACTGATAATGCCTAGCACAGGTTTGCATGAAATGAGATACCCCCACATGAAGAGGAAAGTTTACAGTCTCAATTTGCCTTATGACCAAGGGCCTCAAGATTGGGAAATCACTGAAGGGTTGTTCTCTGTTCTAATCAGATATGCAACAAACTATTCACAAGTACTTCAACTGCAATCATAAACCAAATCAATGAGATCTAAAGAACATTAGGAAAACTTGTATGTGCACATGATATCATATTTCACATCCATGTAGGAACATGTGAATGATGCAATAACAGCAAAAAAAAGAAGAAAACCTGATATCCAGTAACATAGGGGGCAAAGTTACTTGTAGGTAGTTAATTATTTTCAATGGTTGAACCAATACCTATATGGACTTACTTTGCCTCAAACAGAAAAAGATAAAACAACATGAATGAAACAAAAAATCTAACTCTGTTATTAAGATGCAAAATATAGGAATTCATTTTGAGTTTCAATGGCAGAAAAACACACACATACAGAGAAGAAATACATAGGAATGGCAAAAACAGTCTTAAAAATAATTCTTAAATATTGTAACATGTGAGGGTAATTGCACAAGCAAATGAAATGGGTATGGTGATTTAGAGGACTTGTAGTAATCTATTCAATGTGATAACAATACAACTTCAAATGAGTGTTAACCCTTATCAAATAATATGCAGCAAATGATTGTCTGCACTTCTGAATCATTTTTCTAACCATCTGGGGCAAATTACACTCATTACCAAAATTAATTAAGTAACTTCATAAAATAGCTACCAGCACAGCAGGTGTTTTCAAAAGAATTTTAAAATTTGAAGCTTACATAAAATATTAATGATTTAGCAACTGCAATTTTAGAATTGGCAGGTAATACCACTGCTTTAAATGGACTATAGTTTGACTTGATCTAACACTATAGGTGATGAGCCAAGACATAAACTAGTTGTGATACCTAAAGGGCATTACTTGCAACAGTATTGACACAACAATTGTCTAGATTCAGTACACAATCTTAAACACTAAACAACATCCAATAACACTCAAACTGTGGTTTTTAGTTGCTAAAGCCAGTGATCAAGGGAGATAAAAAATTGGTAAATAATTGATAGTGAATTAGTTTCTCTTTATTAGTAGGACACTTCAACTAGCCTTCCACTACTATTGCTAACAAACATCACTGCCTGATCAATATATCAGGCAATATAAGGCAGGCACTCAAGGTTAAGTGATTATCATCTCTGTTTAACACATTTATTTATTGAACTAATGGATTCTAACTGTTTGGCTGCACCACATGAAAACTGCAGTTCTTGTAGACAGAAACAGAGTGATTGAGAAATGTCAATGTGCCAGTCTATATGACAAATTTTTCACTGGGGGGAGACAGGGTTCAGGACTGCAACTGTGTACCTTTATGCAATTTATCAAGTATAGATTACTCCTACTAATTGGTCATTTAAAAACAAGGGAAGAGTGTGCTTGGCCTAGTGAATGCAGAACTTTTGAACGGGCAGAGGATTTATAAGAGGATGAACAAGGAAGACAAGATATGAGGAATTGGAAACTAATGTCAATAAGGAAATGTGGATAGGAAATCATGGACGTCAACCCATGCAAGCATAAAAAATGAATACTAAACCAAGGCTATGATGACAATTTGCAACAAATTGTATTTGAATGAGGAATACACAGATTGCTAGTATTGGCTAAGCGGGATAAGTTGACAAGATTTTATTGCTGTTAAGAAACCAAAGCCAATTGAAACTAACCCTCATCAGTATATTAATTGTTATAACTTATAAAAACCGCAAGGAAAATATAACAATGAGTAAAGAATCACTCAAGGCCAAAGTGTAAATAAAATCATAGAAAAGAGCTCCAGGTCAGCAAGACATCCTGAAAAGTAAGAGAGAGCATATTATGATGGTTCAGGCATGTCGGAAGGGATACTGATGAATGTGTAGGGAATTGGGTAATAGGTTACAGTAACCATGCAAGGAAAATGAGAAAGGTAATATCAGAGAGGACATGGGAAATGTAGGAGTGGAGACAAGATGCACCGAGAAAGAAGATTTTGCCATGGTGATGCCTTGTTAACAGTTCAAGACAAGAAAAGAAGATAACATATCACATGAAATTCCCTTTGTCTCTCACCAGAATCTCAAGGCTGATCTTGGTTATGTCATATAACATTGAAATATTGTTCACCATCTGCTCGAGAAAAAAGTGTTTCATCCTTTATGGCTTATAGGGGAGTTTTGACTTCCTATGATCCATGCAAGTTACATACATACATTGCTTGTATTTAACCTTATTTTGACAATATTAAAATCACTTCTATGATTAATAATACAACTGATGTCAACAAAAACATGCCGATTTTAATTTGATTGAATCACTACACATAGACAAGGAGTGAGTAACATCAAATGACTAATAAGTGAAAGACTTGACTTCACAACAATAGCATTTGCAATTCTAAAATAAACAACCAGCTAAACTGGAATAGTTGCGAAAAGATCAAATTTAGTTACTAGTTATTACATAATAAGGGAAAACATAACATAAATTGACCATTCAAAACAGACAAAGCAAAAACTCAATAGATCTAATAACGAATTCCTACAGATGGTAGGACACTTACACAAACACACAGGGGAGTCAATGACCTTAATACCAGCTACTGTCTTTCAAATTCAGAGGCAGACAATGTGTATATGAATCATGATAGGAAATCCATTGTAATATATCATTTATGAAAAGACAATCAAAACCACCAGCCAAAACTATTTCAATTACAGGCAAAAGCGATGCAGCAATATCAATCACGTGTCTTCCTGAATTGGCTAAAGTTCAAAACCACAATTATTCTGAGCATCAAATAAAACTTTTTCTCTTGCTGTGCCAAAACAAGGCAGGTTGTAAAAAATATACCCTCGCAATTTATATGCAAATTGTCTGTTTCAAGTAACGCTCCGTTTAGTACTCAAGAGAAAATTGTTTATCGAAGGCAGTTACCATGGCACAGTCTGTGCAAATAAAAACTACATACATGCTTGTTTTAGTAGTGTTGTAGATTATAGCATCAAAAACATTGACAAAATAAAGAAAAATATCACAGTTATCAGGCCAAGGAAAGTGTAGGCCGAGACCAATAAATACGAGTTTAAAAATTGATATAAAGAAAATTTTTAAAATTTTCTGCTAGGAAACAGTCCAATTTAAATTTATTACAGACTAAAACGCCACAATTTGTAATTTTAGCTATAAAGAATGTTTTAAATGCAAAGATAGAAGCCAACAGCTGGACCCATTCGTAGCTCTGTTTTAACAAAAATATTTCACTTCGACTACATCGTAAAACAATGTTATAGACTTAAAAATCGCCCTTTGTCAGTTAAAATAAATATAACGTCTTTACCTAAAACATAACTGTTTAATTTTCGATAATAAGAGCGTCAAAGCTCTCGCGTGTATTTCTAATTGTTAACAGACGAAAGCGTAAATTAGTTTAAATACTTGCAGATAAGCTTATCATGTGGCCTTAGCTGTACCAACTTTGAATGTCGTACTAAAATACGTCATTTGCGAATCGTTATCAATCAACTGATGATCTCTAAAGGCGACCCCGTGTTTAAAGAGTCGATGAGAAGGGTAATTTTCAAAAACAGTGAGTTTAACTTGCAGCACATCAACGTTAATACATACCCTACAATTGACTTCAATTTGTTTTTAATTGTAAATGTTGTATTGGAACTGCATACGAAAACTTTACCTAACGAACGTGACGAAAGTGGTTTAGTTTACCTTAGAAACATAATGGCCCGCGACAGCGAAGACGCCAAGTATCATGTATCCGTTTCCCCCAAACCACGATAACTTACTATCACATTGAGATAGGGATAACGTAAAAATTTGTTGATTATTTATCACTGTTACTACATTGGTACTTAAACTTAGTAAACTGCAAAGTTCACCCCTACCTTGGAAGTACCGTCTTCTACCGCACCTAAACGGCGCTGGAGGTTCATGAATTGCCACATATCAGCAGCTACGCTTTGCGGTGATTCCTTCTCCTTCATCCAACTAACAAATCCCGACTTTTCGGGCAAATCGTCCAGAAACGACAGTTTGCTTTCGATTGCTAGTATCTTTTCTTCGATTACTTTCGACTTGCTACCAGCTAGACTTTCACCACCTCTGAATCTTTGTCCACTACTTAGTTTTTGCCCTTCATTTTTTCCTACTGCATCGGGAGACAGGGTCCCTGCAATTCCTTCTGTGATTCCCGAGTCAGTACAACTCTGTTCACTTGAAGTCGTACCCCAGGTTAAATTAGCATCTTCAGGCAGGTAAACGTCCTTACTTGATAGATTTAATTGCTCAAGAAGTTCGCGGAGAAAAGTGTGCAATAATCTGAGGTTTACGGCTCCGATTTCTGGCGTTCCGAGAGCAAGATCTAATACTTGGTCAAATGCGGCGCGCATCCTGTAAATCAAACAGGTACCTTAACGAAATTTGTTATTTTTGATCGGTAAATCCCTGTTGACGTGTGGATATCAAGTTGAATATACGAGTGTAAAAATATGCTAAGGCAACGCTGTGTTGGTTAATACCATTTCTTGCGAACAGATTTCCGTTAAAGTGAATCTATTTTGAGGCGATCTCTCAGTAAACGTAGATAGCAACAGCTGTGCCAATTTCAAAGCACCAAGCAGTTACATCAGATTGAAAATCATGATTACTTTCTTGATGGCAGTTGATTGTTCCCTCGTTCAAGATTATTTACGAGCATCTGAACATATCGTAGTTGTGTGGCCACCATATAAGATGCTACTCGTGTTTACTGAGAACAAATGAAATCGAGGTTAACGCCTTAGCAACAAGACGCCACTGCCAGAAGACGCTGCCATGGATCCTGTTGACATGGAAACGAATCAACTTTATTTGAAAAATTGAGACAAAGTAGAGAATGAACTAGACTTTCACATCCAGCAACGATAGTGTCAATGAAGCGATACCCTAAAGTATATCTTAAGAAATTTGACAGTCAGCTTTCAGCTTTAAAACGATAACACGACAGACACAAGACATGTCGATGACAGAAACGCAAATAGCCTCATCAAAACTTGCTTTCAAAAATTTTCATGCAAAAAGTAAGACTTACTAATTTAAGAGTTGATAGTTCACGAGAAATGCACCTGCAACTTATTTTTACCTTTAAGTAAAAAAATTTTCGTGTATCTATCAGCAAAGCATCAAGCAGGGGACGTGTGACTGACAAATCGAGCACGACGTTCTCTTGACAATGCGTATGTCGACGAGAACGAAACAAAGCTGACGCCATCTTGTTTACATTAAAGTTTATAACATTATCCATTAAAAGAAGCATATAGGTGTTATCAAATATACAGTATGTGCTTCCTGTGGATAATGCAAATTCTTTGGTCTTTTCTGCATACGTATGCTTTGTAACCCATTCATTTACTTCTTGGAGAAGTAAGTTTTTTCATTCGAGCAGTGCTGCTATCGGCACCTAATGAGAATAAAATGGACTGAAAGTAAGAGCAACGAATTTGTGCTAAACGATATTCGAAATTTCCAAAAACTTTTAATCACTATTGTTAAAAGGAAAAGGAGTTTCATCTGGCATACTCTTTAGAAAAGATATTTGTAAAACTGATTAATTAAGACCTGTATGGTCGCAGAAACAAAGAAAGATCTAAGACAAATTTCACTGATATTATCTGGTTGTATGGTATGCTGGTGGTCGAAAATTTACTGGTCTATATTAATATAAGTAGGAATTGCTGAACAGCTGCGGGTATTCAGTTTAATGGATTATTTGTTAAAACTTTACTATTACCTTTTTCGCAAAGCCATCATTTTTCAAGCACAATCTTAATTATTTCTGAAAGCATGAGATGAAATTATAGTGTTGCCAAACTGCGGCTATAATGTAATCTTCACCTAAGCGGAAATTTACACTCATGAAAAGGTTTCTATTCCTTGCTGATGTTTTACAAATTAGTTTATCTTAATTTTGAACTCTCTAAGAGCATTTATTGATTTCCTTTAGGCAGTATAATAAGCGTCATAATCTTTGCAATACCTAGATAAAAATGCGGGTATTGCAAATAGGCACACAGTTACTTATTTTGTCCTCACATGAAACTGTCGTAAATTATTTTGATACTCTTTATTCTCAAATATTTGTGGTCTCTAAACTGTTGATACTTTTCTTTTTCAGAATTCTTCTGACATTGTTCTTTGTGTGAGACGAAACGTAAACTTGGCTGTATAAGTGATTTGAGGATATTAAGATCCATTCTTAGTGTTGTTGCGTTAGGGCTTGTATTATTATGAAACACTCAAAGAAAAATAAGGTATTTCTTTGCTCCAAGAAACGCAAAATATTTCACTATCTCTTTTTCATACAAAAGTGCGCTAGCAAACGTAGATAACTAGTGTTTGTATCTCAAATGCATGGAGTTTATAGAATTAACGCTGACTGTTCTATCCATTACTATGAAATGGTCACATAAAATACTGTCCTTGTCCAAGAGATACCCACAGAAAGAAAAGGGGATGCGTTTTCACAATAAAAAGAGCTTCGTTAAGAAAAGTTGATTTCAAGAAAAGCACTACAGGTGACTTTCAACGGTCGAATCCATTAAGACAAGACATAATAAGATAAACAGGAAATTTAAAGCTCAACTAAGAAGCAAGATTCTATTGCGAATGATCTTGTCCACGGCATTCTGTTCTATTAATAGTAATAATTCAGATGCCAGAATGAATAAGCAGTGAATTTATCATAACACATATGCAGGAGGTCAGTTAGTCAATGTCTTGAAATAAACTGTATGATTTGGATCCGGTTTCATTCTTTAACAGGTATTACATTAGCTTGACTCACTTCACGGGTAAATGTGCCGCTAACATACAGATAAATGTGCAGCCTGCCACTTCAAGAACTAAGAGGAGGTTTTCTTTAGCAAACATATGCGTTGCTCTTACAAGACTTACAAGTGTTACAACAACTGAACATTAAGAGGTCCATTAGAACATATTGTTTGTAGCATGCAAGTAAACAAATCCAACAGAAAAACAATGGGAAAGAATATCATGTTTGTTACCGAAGACTTCTTCTAATGCTTATCAAATGACCCACGTCGGTTTCATACAGCATTGTGATACCATTCATAAGTCGATTAGCGGGCAGAAGGCTATTGTAGACTGACAGCCGATAGACGAAGTACGGCGACAGATCTGATGTTACAAGCAGCCAAGTTTAGACAAATTATTCTTTTGCTAAAGTCTATGTTAATTATGTCTTGTAGATTAAAAGGACCTCATCAAACAGATAATTCAATATCTCGTCGTCGTAAGGTATATGGAGCAAACTTACTTTCTATTTGCTGATAATAGAAAATGGAAAGACTTGGGACAACTGTTGTTACATATTAAGCGACAAATGGCCTAGAGGAGATATTTTGAGTGTTAGATAAATTATCACTGGTGAAGATTGGAAAGATGCTCTTCTTACATGCCTTTTTTGAGCAGCTAACTTTAACAAACAATATTGTAAGTCTACATGCTTTTTCCGTGACAACATACACGAAATCAAGCTTGATTATAAACATAACACCGTGTTCACAATTAAAACATTATTGAACTTTTAAATCATTACTTGTCACTAATGGCAAAGGAAGGTGTAAGTATTGTGACACTATGTGCTATTTATAACCAGAAAGGCACAATAGTCTACCACACAACAAACACATGCCCAGTGTATCCTTATTTATCCGAACCCCATTTATCCGAACACCAAGAGTGAAAAAAAGTTTTTAAGAGTTTTTGGAAATACCTATCGAAGCTAACAGAGTGCTTTTGCGAGGTGTTTCAATGCAAAATCATTAAAACTTTCGCAAGTTGTCAACATGCTTCACAAACCCGCAAACTGAGCACCAAGAAATTTGCGTGGACCTTTCGCACGCCTTTATTACTATTAAATGCCTGGGCCGTGAGTATTCAACCTTTTCTGATAGTTTGTTCTTTCAGTGTAATGTGTGGAAAAGATTTTAGTTTTTCAAAGGCAATTGTGTTATCCTTGTTTATCTAAATTTTCTGCTTATCCGAGCAGTTCGTTACGCATTTTAAGTTCGAGCCGTTCAGATTAACGAAGATTACTGTACCGAAAAAGCCGTAACCTGAAGATATCACTCTACAGTCTTCAAATCTTACTATAAAAAGTGAGTAAATTTTACTCTTATATGAAGTAATCTCCTACAAATGTTAATTTCTTTGACCAGTAAAATATACCAAGGACGTATTGGTCTCATCGGTCTCACAGAACGAAACTTCAAGGTACACAATTTTCTCTCAGTACTTACAGGATATATAATGGAAGTAAAACACAGCGCTACGGGTGGGCTAGCCCCTACCGTAGAATATATTGTGCATTCCAGCTGTTGACCCAAAGGCTAAGAGATGGAGAGGGGCACCGTCCTAAGCGTCAGTGGCGTGGGAAGGAACTTTGACTTTGTCTTGTTTACTGGCTCTTAAATGCATTCTTTTATTTATTACCTGTCTCTTTCTCTAACTGTGGATTTATTGCTTAATGCCTTATGTTTTAAGACTATCTTTGGCCACAGATAACTTTCATCACTTCATTGAATTTCTGATAGAAACTGAAGTAGCATTGAATTGTTAAAAGTAGTCAATTTAGAACAAGCAATCCACGAAAGGAGAGTGGAAGAATAGACTGATTTGGCTTGCGCAATACCTGACCTGCTTACCATAATGTAATAGAGCCACCGTCATAATCAATGTAACTTAGTCACTTTGCCACCCTCTTAGCCAGGTCCTCTACACTTAGCTTTAGTATCTCAACGGATATAGAGCCAGGTCTCTCCAACAATCAATTTCATTCTTCTGTTACCATAACAAGCATGGAGCACCAAGAGACATACACAGATTACTTGTAAGCATCCATCACTGTTATAAAAAGGAATTTCAGCTGTCTCTCAAGCAAAGACACAGAAAAATGACAGCAAATGCTATTACCTTAGCAACCTCTTTTGAATTAACATATCTAACTAGCTAAAACATTGGAATTTTAGACCAATAGACAACTTTTTCCTCCAACCAAATTATTTTCAACAAATAGTAAGTAATACCTTTTGCCATATAGTGAACTAAAACAGATGTTTCTTGCAACCTTAAAACTTCTTGCGTCTGTTTGTACCATGTCACGGAGAATTCTTGCAGAATTACATGGAAAATGCTGGAAAAGTATTCATCGATCCTAGTAAAATTCCTCCAGATAGATGGTAGACATTTCCAGACATTGGTATTCTACAGACGATAATGAAAGTGAACACCTGTTTTAATTTAGCAAAAATATTTGAGAAAGTAAGAGTATACTTGTCTTACATTCAAAGGGATTCCTTACTGTGTGTTTATTTCATTTAAGCTAGAAAATAGACTCTGGTTTTTTGCTTAAGATACTTTCAATGGTGTTTTGTGTCTTTTATGTGTGTGGCTTGCATGCCAGTTACGTTAGAAACTTTTTGTTAACAAGTGGCTTTGTTATAATTTACGTCATTTGAAAATGAACAAAAACACTTGCCGTCATCTCGCCCTCACGAAAGAAAGCAATTTTTTTGATAGCCACATAACAGTTGTGATTATTTAACTCTCTTTATATGATCGTTTAAAAGGCTGATTTGGTTTGTTCTTGTCCCGCTCACCACCTAAAAATTAATTTTAATGATGGAATTGTACAAACGTACGCCACTGCTGTTTCTACTGGTTTTCTGTGATCATTTCCAAACGAGGTCAGAACAATATTTCCTGCCACGACGTCTACACAGGGTACCTGGGTCTATCAACACAATTTGCCAGGTCTCTTAGATTACTGACTAGTATACATGAAGACAGTAGTAATGTTATGAGTTACAAAGCCACACTGGCTTATCCAGTTGAGAAGAAACTTGCATCCTAAAATGATTGTAACTTCGATAAATAAAGAGCTACCGAGACGGATTCAGATGACAACATCACTTGAAGTTAAGTTTTTCAAATTAACATGTACGAATTCTCTACACAGTGCTGGAAAGTTCATTTCTTTAATTCAAGTGTTTTACAATTTAGTATGAACATCGAATAAATGATGATTGAAATAATCTAAACCTTCTTTCGAGAAAATACAAAGGCATTTTCAGAAAACCATTATTTGGTCTAGTACTAAGCGGGAATAATCCTTCTTATAATTGAAAATAATTTTCCTTCATTTTTACGGGCAACAGCAATCCCGAGAAAGCGGAAGGGGAGGACGAAGGAGGAGGCTAAACGTAATGATACCCGTTGTCCTTGCCATTCATTCACAAGGATTGTGTACCTACCACATAAAAAGCTTAGTATTATATGAATTTCTGTACTGATGTGAAGCGCAGTATGTAAGTCGCACTTCTCAGAGATTGGGTGAAAAGATGATACAACATGTTCCAAGAGCCACTGCACGCCAAGCATCAATTCCTCCTAGAGAACAGCCATCTCGCTCTTGCAAAGCGAAAATGACTGCCAAAACATGCGAATCTGCCATAGGCCAACATTTACTAGAAAATTCATAGTGCACCAAAATGTATAAGGACGAGACTTTTCGGGTAATTGGCACAGCTAGATCGTCCTTTCATCTAGGTGTATTGGAGTGTGTTTACATTAAAACAACAAAACCAGTACTCTGTAGGCAAAAAGAGTTCGTTTTTTCACTTGGACTCTTCCAATAATGTTTTGGTTCTTCATTTTCTCTTTCTTTGTTTCCTTTCTTGTCTAGGATTGGCTAGTTTTGCTTTATGTTTCGTATAAATAGGTTGCCATATACACATACTTTCCTTTCTGACAATTCATACTCTGAAGAGTGTCAGACGAAAAAAGCTTTTAAGTATGTTTTCTGCCAAATGTCGCAAATTTTCAAGGTGATTTTCAAATTTCGTACCACAAAAAGATTGTTCAAGTAAAATTACATATAGTATTTTTTATCGACTTTTGTGCAAGCGAGGCCTATATTTCATTGTCGTGTTTCAAGGCAATTTATGTTACGGAGCATAAAACTAGTCATCATGGACAGAAAATATTCTTAACCTATTAAGGCTGTTTTGCTGGTATTTGGCGATTGACAAATTGTCTTACCATTTTCTTCTTTTGTGTTTCCTGCTTTTGTGTCTTTATATATTTTAGTTTTGTTTTACTTACCCAATCAATAGTTCGTTTCCTGCTTATTGATCAATTTTCAATCCTACATTGATTCGAACTTGTAACTTTTGGCTTACACGTTCTTAGTCTTGTCCACTATGCAACGGTATAATCCAACTTATTTGACGCTAAAATCGTTACTTTGGTTCTGCAGCAAGTGACGTATAGCTCTTTCCTGTTCTCCAGCATAGAGGACAACATAAAGACAAATTTACAACAAGCTGGGCGGTCGACAGAGCTTCTTAGCATCACCTGCCTTAAAACAGTCCAATTTAATTCTAAAAGTAATAAGCACATATCACCAGTACGTTTAAGTGTAGCCACGCCCATATCTTGTTCTGTAGAGTGAGTTAGGTGCAACCCAAAAGATAGACTTTTGACTACCACCATTTTTTCGATTGAATCTTCATTTGAAGTCCTTTACAGTTCGTACCAATTCATAAAAGTCATTAGTCCATAAAACAATACAAGGGAAAAGTTGTTTAATTTACCAAAAGACAAGGCTCTACAAAAATTATCAACCGTGATAATGTAATTTTTAACTATGCTAAGATGAAACTATCTCAGAAAGAAAAGTATGTTCTATAACTTGGTCTCAATTTTTGCGCTGCCACCTAAGTCTATTCCAAATCATTCATTCCTTGCTTCTTTTGAGATTTTTTACCCGAAAGTTAAGAACTTGAACATCAGTCCTCGCTCGCGAGCATCACAACAATTTGTAAGGACCCCTCCTATAGAGGGCATTATTCTCTCTTGTTTGCGAAAGCACAGGCCACCTCCTTCTACATTATCACAAAGAGTAATGTTTTCATGGCTAATTTTGACATTACATCTCCTTTTACTAACTTACCTGTAGATGAAAGTAACCTATATTGCATCATGGAAACATTTTTCTAATAGTCACAGAGGTATTATTTTAAACCACCAACATTTTACTAAGTTACTATCTTTTGCTGAAAAAGAGTCAGATTTCCTTTTTAATGGTAATTTGTATGAAAAGCCAGGTGGTGTCGCGGTGAGCTCGCCCCTTGGTCTTACTTTGGCTAAAGCTTTTCTTTGTGCCAAAAAACTGAGTTGCTTGATAAATGTCCTTTAGGGTTTAAAACTCTCTATTAAGGGTGATACATCGACAACTGCTTTGTCCTTTTCCGCTCTCAAAATCCTGCTCTTCGTATTTTTTACTATCTTAGTTCCAAGCACAAAAGCATCTACTTACGAACTAGAAAATAACTGCCGACTACCTTTCCTGGACATTCATTTAAGCCGTACATTTAATGGTTTTAATACCCTCGTTTATCGCAAGCCTATTTTTACTAGCCTCTTCACTAATCTTAATAGTTTTATTCCTTTTTCTTATATGCAATATCTTATCAATTTTATTATCTCCATATTCTAACATTTGTTTCAGTTATCACAACTTTCATATTGAAGTGGAGAGACTGTAGCGTAATGTCTCGTAATGGACATCCTAATCATAATGGCTTATTGATTTTTGTATTCGGTCTATTTTAGTCGAAGTAGGGTCTTATTTCCAGCAGGAGAGGCGTCACATTTGCAGTCGTAAGAGCGGGGTTCGACGCCCCTGTGGTCATAATCATATCCTAATTTCCGTTTATAGTTTAGCTCTCAAATTAATTCCTCGCATTTCTGTACCATTTCCTGGTAAACATTACCTATTCGTAATCAAGTTTCTAAAATTTTTGTGACTTGTTTTTCACACGTTACTGTTCGTTTTATTTTTCAGCCAGTTTAGCTCGTTAAGACTCGTTTCCCTATTAAGATATCAAAATGCATGAGGTCACATGCTGTTTACCAAGTTACATATAAAACCTGCAACGCTGCTTATATAGGTCTAAATTAAGCAGCACTTGCCTGTGTAAGCCTCAGAACATTTGATGCTACTGGCAAAAAACAAACGACGATGATGGAACAGCTGATGGAAACTGTAAATAGGTGACGTCCAAAGACTGATAACATTGACTGTTTTCCATACAACCATTTTCCCACGTAACTGGGTTTTAATATCTACCTTTAAAGGGAGAACCACAATATCTTCAAATCAAACATTCATACAATACAAATCAAAGGTGGTCTTTGAATACTGACAAGATCTTGATCAACACCAAACAGACCACTCATAACAATGGAAGTATATCCTTAGGACAGCCTACAAGCTTTTTATCTCCTAAGTACTGTGAAGATAAAGAAAATTGCCTATATAAACTGAGTTTCACCTCAATTAACTTTGCTTAGCATTAACCGTGTCTACATATATAAAGGAATGATATAACTCTGAAAAGTAAATGTCTAAATTTTTGTGTACATGAATTGTAGAGAGGGAGAAAGAGATGACAATCGAAGGAGATATAGCAGCACATTAGACTAGTGGCCTGCAAGTTATTGCAAAAACCAATGATAATTTTCTACCGAGTAAGACGTTTAAGGCACAATATTCTTAAAAGTTTCCTTTGCACTATTTGCCAAACAGATGCTAACGAGTAATCCGCGCTGCAAACATATGTTTTCTACAGCCGTACTTTTTTACAGAACAGCGTGGAGTTCCTTCAAACTAGCCCCTCATCAGGTACTATGATGTCCTTACTGGGATGGTAGGGGACACCTTGTTAACGGAGTGCGGCTTTGTTCATAGTTAACACACATGTGTGATGTGGATTGGATATAACAACTTAAATGCTTCTTTAAAATTCCTATTTCAAGCTTTTAACAAATATGCTATCGAAACAAGAATGGTGATACGATGATCCAATCTCTTTGAGGGTAGATATCGATATCATGACCAATAAAGTTGGTTAACAGACGTAGGAGGCAACACAAATGCTATTCTATCATTAGATGCTATCATATCCATAACAGGGATGGACGCAACCCTTATCCCTTTAACAACATTGTATTCTCTTTCCCAGAAACACAATTTCTTCCTTTTTTTTGACCTAGGAATGATGGAAGGCTAACTGAAGCTCACCATCTTCACGGAGAAGTATTTATTTTTAACATCAATAGTTTTTTGTAGTCTATCTGCAACTCGCTATTTATCATCATTTTAGATCAATCTTGAATGAAAATAATCATCTTGCATGCATAATTTTAGATTTAAGTCAACATGGGTTTTTATACCTTTTCTAGCTAAGTTACTTTTTTTTCAGTCCACAAAATTCTTTGCAAAAATTGAAATAAATACCGAGCCATCATATATACTATTCTGTTTACAAAGCTGATTCCGACAGCCACTTATCCACCAGGGGATGAAATAGGTCTCATTGTTTCTGTGAAATAATTTTCTTGAAAATTTGCAATATTGCGCTGAAAACACACTTGCAAGCTACTTTCGTCTGACACTCTTCAGAGTATGAATCGTCGGAAAGGAAAGTATAGATATACGGTAACCTTTAATAAGAAACGTGGATCGAAAGTAACCAATCATAAGGAATATAGAAAATAGAGAGAGAGAAAATGAAGAGCAAAGCATTATTGAAAGAATTCAAGTGAGAAAGCGAATTGAAGTTTGTTTTAACGCAATGTCGTAAAGGGGCTTTTCAAATTTTGTACCACAAAAAGGCTGTTGAAATAATTTTCTTCAAGGCAGAAAATGGAGTTAAATCTTTATTTCTCCGAATTATGTCTCATATAGAGTAAATATGGTGAATATGTATTGCTTGCCCAATTTGTCAAATGCCATAAATTTGTGCACGACTAGAGAATGAGGCATCTCTCAGAATTCTTACATAAACGATTTTGTTTAACTTACGTAACTGGCAGTATCACAAGTATAAATCAGTTGTTGAAAAAGCACATTTTCTCAACCTTTTACTAGGTATTGTATTAGTTAAAAGCTGCATGTAAGATAACAATATCAAAGCAAGTGTGTAACAAATGATTTAAAAGACCACTTACTACACTTTTATGTTGAATAAACTATTATATATTACAATTTCTTCGGGTTTTGTGGTACCTACGTTAGAGACAGACATCAATTGTGCAAAAGAATTATTTTGTTTTAGTTGTATAGAACAGTAGACTACTAAACCACACTTTGATCAAAGAATCCTCAAATCTCGGTGGGATGTCCGTCATTTAGATACAATCTACAAAATAGCTTTTAAAAAGTGAGAAAAAATGTCTGTGGTTTGTCCAATGACCAGTTTCCTTGAAATCATTCTATAGAATATACTTAATGAATTATGATCACAATTTACAAAGAAAATAACTTTGACTTACTGTCATAATTTATAAGCTAACTCAGGTTTTACTGATACATTGTACATCTTATCCTTTGGGCCTCCTTCATTATCTTAAATATTCCTGACATAGCAAAAGTCTTCTGTTTACAACTATAAAGGCTGTTATTGATGTAGCTTTTGCATAAAGGAATTTTATTGTTTCTATTAAGGTACCACAGTTTACAAGTATGTCGACTTTAAATGGCTAATAGACAGCCGAAGCATAAATTGGAAGTTAAAAGTTATTTTTTAATTCAACTTCGTTTCTGGATTCCTACTTTTAAGTTTTTAGTCCTCATTTTAGACGCACAGTCACGCACACGAATGATTCTCGGTTTTGATGCAAGAGAGTGGGTGATAAAGAAGGACTTATGGAGAAAGAAAGACAAGTCACTTTGAATTGTATTCTTAAAAATCATAAAACTATTCAAATCATAAAACGTGTACCGCAGTTTACTACCTCGAGCTATATGAAGAAGAAAAAGGTTTTGACTTGTAGGAGGAAAACAGTTATCAAAAAATTTAATTATTTGGCCACGAATACGTAAACAAGACGGCACAGAAATGTTTAGAACCAGTTCCGAGCCAGACTATCCACTGACTCTCAAATTGAAATTCTTTCGTGATTTGGGAAAGATGGAGTGGTCCATCTTATGCGGATCTCCTCTAAAGAATAAGGGGTGCATACACAATTGGAGGGGTTCAAAATGTGGAATTTTTATCAACACTGACTAGATGACTAAGAGCTGCTACTTTATAAAAGGTTGTAGTGAAACAATCTTGTTCTAGGAACCTTAATTTCCGTTTACAGCACTGCGTACTTCGAAATCTTGGGTTCTCTTTTGAGACTACTTCTGTTTGTCAATCATTTGCAAACTTCCAGGGAATACTCCATGCACCGTTTTGAAACTTCACACAATTGGCTGCTGAGCAGGAAACTTTACACCACGACACTTGCAGTTCCGTTTTCAAGCTTGCAACAGTTTCTTGAGAAGTTAAGACCAGGTGTATCACACAAAAAATCATCATTCCATTAGTGTCCATCATATCTTGTTGTATTGGCGCTTTCAGTGCAGTGATGGAACTGTTGTCCAGAAAACGTGTTGGTCTTGACATCATCGATCATGGAAATTTACAACTCACGCAGCTGATTCCCAATATTCAGACTCTCACCCAGCAGCATCAGGCTCAAGGATCCATCGACTTATGCAGTACCTAACCATTGTTTATGAAAATATATATGGTTTTTGAAAATACTCGTTGACGTAATAATTATTCTATGTTATTCATAAATAATCGCTCATAAATGTCTTTGATTAAAAATCTGGTGGTTCCTCAAAAGCAAAAGTACTCCTAGTTACCTAATTGCCGTTCAACTCCCGCCAGCTAATTTTTTGAGATTTTTCCATCGTCCGATATTATCCTAACCCCCACTCTTGCTAAATGTTTTTGTTGGAGCCAATTTTTGCATTTCTCCTTCCATATCACCAAAATGATACACTATGCTATGTACCTTTATTCAAACTACTCGTTAAACAATTGTATAAAGAAAAAAAAAAAGACTTCACCTCTAGTTCCAGCTCCCCGCTTATTAAATAAAGAAAGAATTTCGACTCCAGCTTATTCCAGTCCACCGCTTAATAAACCTATTAAAAACTTCCAACCACTACCACTCATTCCATCCCCACTCAATTAGATTCCCAAGAGTACACTTTAAAATTCAAATTTTACTCTTTATTCCAAATGCTTGGTGTACACTGGCGTATGTTGTTTGAATCTGTCGCCCAATCTTGATGATATGTTATGAAGCTTATTCAAGAGGGCCATATATCATGCTAGTAATCAGGGTGGACCATGCACATACACATGAATTAAGAAGATATACGTGCATTTCAGGTAGGTCAAACAAAGTGCGACCTACAACGAGCATTGACCAGTTTCAATCCATGTTTCTTACAACTTGCAACTGTTGGGACATTTCCTGATTGGCTTGCAACCATCAGCAACCCATGATTTCAGACAGACTGATGCTCCAACCATTCAACTCTCCATAAAGGTTTTTTACTTGTTCAGGTGCTTTTTCGTAATAAGTCGCGAGCTTTCCGAAGGGATCCGCAATGATAGTCTGGCAAGATAAGGAACTAGCATAACTGACGGCATGACGCCACATGCATTTCCTAAATTTGGCATCTGAATCAAAAATGGAAAGCTAGTTGTGGTTAAGAAGGAGCTTATATTGTAGAAGATAAAAAGAGCTTTTATCACTCTAATTATTACAGTTAGAGAAAAAGCTTATAATTTGACAGTTGAAACTGTCTGGATCTACTTCTGTGTAATAAAGAAATGATTAACTTCAATTTGTAATTTTCACTGAATTATCATTGGTAAGTCATCTTTTACACTTGAATACCTCCACATGTGTGTTTATTTCAGAGGCAATAGTTTGAGGTTTTTTTACTTGTTTTTTTTTCTTTGTGCAATTGCCAACGGAGTTCCTGTTTTATGTGTGTTTGAACTTTTAATTTACCTTCATTATCATAATTGAGGAATTAGAAAAATGAAGTGGAAATTTCAAAACGCAAAAGCTAGTCAAGTCGCTACAAATACATATAAGCGCCGATACATAAAGCTCTTGTTTGGTTATTTAGCTCCATTTTGTTACAGGGTTATCAAGAATTAGTACTTTGCAAGAAGAAGGCAGATTGTAGGAATCTTATTTAGCTTAAGAAACTCTGCAAGGACGACATCAGTGGTCGAAGAAGAAAACATGTTAGACAAGCAAAGAGGTACTGAATGAAATTATTGCCTAATCATGCCAAACAATTCTTCATCGTTTGTGCAAGAACATTAATTGTTATTTAATTGTAATCCCCGCTCAGTTTTGGATTGTTTTAAATGAAATGCAAGAAATGAATAATAGTCAATGTAGGTGTACGTAGTATCGCGATTTTGGGGTCAACAAATATTATTTTGTGGACTTTGCGATATTTACACAGCCACCAGAATTGCTGTTACAAGAATACTACACGATTTGCCCGGAAAAGATTTACTTTTCTATCCAGCGTTTCCATACTCAGACAGACGACCGTCTAAACAGTATGTAATACAAGCATCTAGGCTGTCGATTATAGATAAAACTCATACAACCTCTTGCAACAAATGGTCATTGTGGTGCACGTGTGTTCATTAACTCCATGTGTGTCCAAAAGTCTCCTTTCTTCTAACGTGTTCTCTCAATAGTGCAAGAAATGGTTACAAGTCTTTGGGCCAGCCCAAGAATCCCTACCTCAGCTCACACTCCAATAATTTAACCAGCCCATCACCAGCTTGTTAAAGAGCATTATGCTCAAATGATTGGCTAAGATGATTATCATCTACATTTCCAGTCCTCAGCAACTACAAGGCTATTATGAAATCCCTTGCCAAAAGAATTTCTTCATTTCATTTGGATTCTTCTAATAAAGCTTTGTTTTTCCATATTCTTTTTGCCTTTGTTCTTTCTTATTTAGGATCGTCTAGCTTCGATCCATACCTCTTATAAACAGGTCAATATATATATACATATATTAATACTATATTATACTAGCTTCGATCCATACCTCTTATAAACAGGTCAATATATATATATATATTTATGTATATTAATACTTTCCTTTCTGGTGATTCATACTCTGAAGAGCGTAAGGCGAAAACAGCTCTAGGTATGTTTTAGAGCAATTTTGCAAATTTTCAAGGTGATTTTCAAGTTTTGTACCACATAAAGAGTACTCAAAAGGTAATAAATCAACACAAAACCACATTGATGGCTATGATCATAGGCCACTAGTTATTCCTGGTCAGAGGAAGTTGAAAACAAAACTTGTCGGTGAAGTTTAGGCAAAACAATGCATGGAAAACTAAAGGATCTGTTTCACGTTTATTGCTTGGAAGTCACTAAATCAGCTGCTATGAATTTGGTCAAAGCATTCCAGTCGACAGATGCTGAGAAGAACAATGTACTGGTCTTAGCACTAGCCAATGTAAAAATGAGTTCGTTATTAGTCACGGACTATCTTAAGTTTACCATTGCTTCCTCAGAAGTTTAGCATCTTTCATTCTACGTTTCGAAGCAAGACTGTAGACGTAGACCTTTGCTTTCTGATATCTCTCCAGAAGGTCGCAAAATTCTTTAATTGTCAATTATTCACGTGAAATAAACTTATGCTCCATCAAATGTTCTTTCAGTTCCTTTTACGTCCGGTCCACTTTCTGAGGTTAACACTTAACTTTGTGCCATTTTCTTAGCTCATAAACAATTATACGAACAATTACTCCCAATTACAAAAATGCGATATTGATAACAAAACAGCTTCAACCTAATGAAATTGTGCTTGTCATTAATTTTCAGATAACAAAATGGATCAAGCTTGTTTTGATATGAAAATCTAACCTTTTATCGGTTTGTTTTCAGTCGGGTTACGCTGTTTAGTTGATGTCTTTTCTCTAGAATATATGAATGTTCATGTGCAATGTAAACTGAATCAATGTCAATGTCTTCTCTTCCACTGTCAACATAAAAGTCTTCTAGTCGTCTCCTGAGTAACACATGGTCACATTTATTAAGTTAACCTAAAGTGGTTTCTTGCATACTTCGACATAAAGATTTTTCTTGCATACTTCCACAAATGTTTGCATCCAAAACTCTGAGCTTTTAGTAGCAATATCTCAAGTTCGTCTGTTGTCTTTATTTTGATGCAAGTGCCAAGGGATTTATCCGTTTTACTTGTCCTTTAATTAAATATTAGCCTCATTGCCTAGATGCAGCAAGGACAATATGACATACTTTAATAACCCTACGCTAGAGGCAAAGGCAAAATTAACTGTCCTGTCCTGTCTGTTGCAATAGATACTTCATCGGATGTATTGAAACTTAAGAATGCGAATCCAGGGGTGACTAGAATAAAAAATACAACGATAGCAAACTGTGACAATGAACAGGCGGATAGACAGCTCAGTTATTGAAACGGTATATATTGTATAGCTTAGTAAATTAAACTAGCCCTGACATATGTATAGTATCTAGTGCCTTCGTGGGTCAAAGCAAGAATAACCATATTTTAAATCAGTACAAAATAATATTTCTTCGAATACAGCGAAGCTTGGAAATGATATCTGACTAAAAATATACGCTTTATTTCAAGAAGTGACGCGTGAAGTAATTCGTTGCCTAAAATTGTACGTATAATATAGTTGCCAATGAGCTCCAGTGTGGAAAACGTAGTTTACTTATAAGTATATCAACAAGGCTGTTAATTCGAAGAGAAAGAGACGTGATTTTGATATCGTCAGAGAAGTAGTACATTTGCAATACAGAAATCTAGATAGTGTTCTATCAATACACATTATAATAACTTAAAAGATCAACAGAAGGTGTAAAGATGTAAAACATTAAGAAGGGATAAACACATAAACAAGGTAGTAAATATAGAGCCTGAGTTCCCAATTGAAGGGTAATTCGACATTTGCCAGGAGGTAATGGAATGCATTGAAACCTCTTACAAAAACCATGTCCTCTTAGTGTAAATATTTCAACTTTATACCTGTGATTCAGTATACCTGGCTGAGACGATGTCCAATCAAACAATGATAGCAAGCCAGGTACGGTTCTATGCTGTGGAAAAAATCCACTTCCTGGCAAGTTCCTTAGCGTCAGCTTGAAATCTTTACTGTTAGTCGGTAAGTCAAGGAAATCATGTGAATCCTGCAGAAACATTGCATCATTGCATAATCGTTCATTCGATATTTAAGCAAAGTGATGCGTACACATGAACCATGGCCAGGTCTACTAAAATTACCAGTTTCTGGAGATTTATATTGATTTTGGATTTAGGAACATTGTTAAGTAGGGTATTGTTAAGAAAAGGTATCATAAAACCACAGTGTGTGATCTGCATCAAAATTGTTAGTGCTATACCAAGGAAGCCCAGAAAACTGAGCAGCATCTGATTTCTCGACATTAACGGACAAGGATCGGAAATATTTCGACAGACTGAGAGATAAAGTCAAGAAACATTGCCTTAATTGTGAGGGTTCGCTTTATCAACAAAATACATTAGAAGTGTCATTCGAAGTTTCACTCGAGATTGAATGTCACAAAAAGTCTCATATGATTGGAGAACAATTACTTTCGCCATGCATGAAAACAATAGTCCTCTTAATGCTAAGTGAAAAAAATGCCACGAAATTGAATGCCATTTCATTGTCAAATGATACAATGAAGTGCCCTATCAGCTAAATATCGACTGAAATAAATGAGCAAATAATTTATAAACTCAAATCTGCAGGACTATTTGTGATGGACCTAGATGAGTCGACAGATGCTTTATCTTGTTTCCAATTAATTGTATTTGCCCAGTATGTTAAGCAATTGAATATGAAAGAGGAGTTCTTGTTGTGCTACATGCTAGATCCCACTACAAAAGGACATGTTTAATACTATAGAAATATTTTGAGGAATATGGACTTCAATGGGATAATGTTTGTGGCATTTGCACAGATGGCGCACCAGCCATGCTGGGATTGCATTTTTGGATTCCAGGCGCTCATAAAAGAGAGGATGCCAAAAGCTACATTTGTTCACTGTATAATTCAGAGACATGCCTTGCCTGCTAAAACTCTTCCGCAATGATTAGACGTAATGGACATTGTTATCAAATCAGTGAATTTTATCAAAACCAGTGCACTCACTACCAGACTCTTCAGACAAATGTCTTATGCTATGGAATCTGAAAATGAAAATTCGCTATACTATGCACAAGTTCTTTGGTTTTCCCGAGGCATCATGTTTGGCAGGATGTATGAACCATGTGACGAGATGAAACCATTTTTGGAGTTGAAGGGAAAAGAAGAACTTCGTCTGATTGGAAAAAGCCTGGACGGGTTTCAAAATCAGCGTACCTTCTCGACGTTTTTGGAGAATTACATAGAATCAAAGCTGGACTCCAGGGGAAGGATGAATTGATGACTGATATGACAGACGAACTGTGCACATTCATGGCAAAGATGAAAACTTGGCAACGGAAAATAAGCTGAGATAATGCGAGTATGCTTGAAAACACTAGTGAGTATAATGAATTACAAATTCTGATATCAGGGTACTGATCTGCCGACATTCGGTTGTGTTACAAACAGAATTTAAAAAGTATTTTCTGAGAGGAGAGGGTATGACCCTGCCCATTGTCGTGAATCCCTTTAAGGGCTCAATTTCTGCAATTAGTGATGATGACAATGACTTTGAGACTGAGTTGATCAATCAGAATTCCGGACCAAAGTTCAAATTTGATAAAATGGTGGGATTCCTGCATTCTGTGGGAATGTCCAAGTCATATCCACTGCTGTTAAAT
>JANTCA010016721.1:4978-25192 GCA_024741275.1 Chironex yamaguchii | reverse complement strand
ACAGCCATCAAGAATCTAACTGAGTCGTGGTATACCAAGCTCCACCTCTATGGCAAAAATGAAACCATCACTACAGATCTGATAAAGATTGTGAAAGGAATATATCAAGGGGACAGTCTTTTGGTTATTTTGTTTGTTTTGTCATTAAATCCACTTTCTGCTATCCTGCAAAGAACCAAAGGGCATGCCTATGGTAAGAATCGTCAACACTACCATACCCACAACGTCTTTGTGGACGATCTGAAATTATAGTGAAGACCTAAACAGAAAAAGATTGATTTACAAGCAAGCCTTAATCGTACAAAGGACAGAAACACGAAATCCCGTTTTGTTGGATACCTGGATGCAATCATGGATCAAGAGATACCTACGAGGTATCTACAACATAAGCGCCAAGTCGACCAAGGTCTGAAAGGTCTAAATTTTAAAAGTTATCACTCCCTGTCTGAGACGTTTTTGGTCATCAAAATCACATGTGTCATGCCAAATTTAATGGAAAATCCAAAACTGATCTTTCTCTCGCAATGTCGGCAACGGTTCACTAGATATTGAATTATTCATGCGGCATGGTACGAAATTGGCCTAAACAGACTTGACTTGAATTGTGAAACAGCCGTGTAAGAGGTTGGGTACAACAGCTAACTAGGTGATAATTCATTGGGAACTTTTCCTTTGTTGACTTTAAATCCACGGCAGAATGTTTTGCCAACACATTTTCTGGGCAAACAGCAAAAAGGTAATCGAAACTCACACAATGAGATCGACCAAAGTACTAGTCATCTGCCAAAATGTCCTGTCTCAAAAAGCACTGCTTCTCCCCTTGCCCTCCCTAAGAAGAGGGCAAGGGGGTAGCTGCCTCTCTTGCCCCCCATTGTAGGCGCCCCTGTGTCTTGTCTAATAATTTCTCTGCAGACGTCAATAGCATTTTGACGAAACGTCAGAATAATTGTTTATTAGTTAAAGTCATGTATCTTTCTTTGAAGATTATCAGCCTGGTGCTAATCTTTTAGTAGCTTATTAGCTTTTAGCGGTTCTTAGTAGCTTATCTCGTCTATCTAGTAGGACCTAATACTAGATTATGCTGGAAATTGCAAGAGCAGCTTGATGACAGTCAATGAACAGTTGAACGAATTGTTTTGTTCTATTTTTGCATTTCATTATAATGTAACGTGTTGAAAGGAGATACTTCATTTGTAGTTCACAACAACCATTTTATTGCCATGAGAAAATTACAAGGTTGCACATAATTACAAAGGAAATCTGCATCACGTACTTTGGTGGTCAATTCATATTAAATTACACTCATCAACCGCATATAACATATTACATACAACATTCTTTGTTGACCCCTCTGATAGTGGACGCCCTTAACAACCATGTAAATGACGTCACAGATGGTGGTCAGTGATACTGTCTGCGTTCACCTAATCAGTGATTAACTATCGCCGTAATCTTGCCAACTAGTTTAATCCTGCAAGGAATAACTACAGTTATGTTATATATCATATCAAGTGTGACCTTTCTTGGCAGGTCAAACATAGCTGAAGATTTACCAGTTATATTTAAAGTAATTTATCATTCAGATTTTACGGTATACACTCTCTATTTGGCATTTGGCATGAACAGTGGTGGATTTAGGGGTGCACATAGGGACAGCTGCCCCTTCCTGGCCCAGTTATGCAGGTCTGACGCCCCTTATTTGGAAATATTGCACTTTTTTAATTAGAGACCTGCAGTCATGCACAGACTGTATTATCATTGTTTTAACATAATTGTTTAGAAACTCTTCTTAGACATGAATAAAGGACCTTCTTTCAGTAGTTAGGGTAGGAAACGATTGTATACACGTACCCTCGTCACTCAGTTCTGAAAATGTATCCGCGCTCCAATCATCAACAGCCCCCTCCCTTGAGATTTGCTCGGGATCCGAGGACGAAACAGTAAGATAGACCATTGCAAAATGCAATTTCCACTAAAGGACCTGTACACTGTTGCTCCCTACTTTCTCTTAAGCAACTTTGCTTACGTTATTTGGTCAGAGGTATTAGTTAGTTCTTGGCAACTTACTTAATCAATTCTTCTCATTCCTTAGCATTTGAACCATTACCATTCCACTGACGTTGGTGAATTATTAAACCGTCAACTCCAACAGATATCTGTGACACAAATAGTGTAACAATTATCCCCCTACCAAATTGCAGGCTACTCCTTCAGCCAAGCTCCCAAGGTAAGCATCTCTGACGTGGTCAGACCAAAACATCGAAATAACAAAAGGCGATAGATGAAATCGGTAAAATATAAAAACGAGCCGCAAAGAATTCGGGTAAGAATGACCACTAAATATTACATCGGAACAAATCCCACGGTCTCAAAAGCTTGCCCTCCGATGAACCAAAATTTTCTTTTTTGAAAGTCCGCAGCCACACCTAAAAAGTAATCTTTTTACTTTTATTAAAGAACACAAAGCACTCTGAGAGCAGAAGCCTCCGCCAGTTAGCTTAGTTTCCTTTTCTCCCATCATGTTATGATTAACAAAAGTATCCTCTATTTTGTCTAGGTTACTCAACATCTGGCTATTTCGAAAATGTGTGTGCAGATAATGCAAATCTTATTTCTCAGTGACTGTATTTTGTTTTCTGTTTGCTACGTGTCTATACCTTCATTTGTTCCTTTGCAGTCATTAAATTCCTAGAGATCACCTATTTTTGTATCTTCTGGATCATAATATCTGGTATTTTGCCAGGATCTTGATTAATCTTTAAACCTGATTGGCACTTATCTTTTATTTTTAACTAATTATCCAGACCATTTTTCGTGGAGTTACATATGCTAACAGCCTTATTCTTCAATGTTGAAATAAACTTAAAAATTCCTACATCTAGATGGCAATAAGAATCGAATTAATACCTAATTACTTATTCCAATGTTGACATGTTTCAACATTATCTGAAAATTTCACAGAATTCGTTCATACGGTTTGAGTTATGTAGCTAACACAGAGACAGATAGACCGACAGGCAAAGACTTAATTGCAGTACTCAAACAAACTAGAGATTGTAAAACATCCAGGAATGTCTTAGACACTTCTGTTTGGTGTTGCCTTCTAAACATACGATAGTATGACGAATTAAGAAGTCTTTGGTCGGCAAAATCATAAGACATCGCCACAATAAATTGTAAAAAGAAGAAGATGGAGACATCGGGAGCATGCTTTAAGAAGATGGAAACATCGGGAGCATGCTTTAAGAATTTCGACAGCACTGACTAAGCAAGTATGGAAATGGAAACCACAAGGAAAAAGAGAATGGGGAAGGCCAACAACTACGCTGAAGAGTACCATCAACAATGACATGAAATCTCGACACGGTAGATGTCAACAATTGATGGAAAGGGCATACAACTGGGAAAGATGACTGGCTCTCCTCTCTACCCGATGTACAAAACAGTACAGGACGAGAGTAAGCAAGTACGCAAAACAGACTGTACTGTCTTGATATATGATCATATAAAATGATTAGTCTACAAGGAGCAAAATAATATTCCTTCAACTTTCTTCAGACATATCTTCTTCAAGTCACACGAAATACTCAATATGGAAAATATTCGACCCTAGAAAGTAGAAGTAGAGAATATTCAATACTTATTTTATTTTCTTCCATATTATATTACGCCTTTTCCTCCACTTTGATTCGCTTCACAAGCCCTTTTCCCAGAGTTAAATAGTTGCTAAAAGCACTTATAGGGTCAAGGTAACTTGCTCTTGTAAGAATCGCCATAAACGCAACAAAATGCTGATACAAACATTAGAATTATACATACATGAGATGCAACAAAATCATGCAAAATAACGTGATAAGAATTGAACACCTTGACAATACAGTACGGATGCTATGATGCCAAATTTCATGAGGTCATACCTCTCCTCTTCGTCCTATGTGCTAACCGACGTCTTTCTTGGTACTAGCATGTAAACACAGTGATCACAATTTGTGTATAGTGTAGGCTACACATTATAGTCCTTAGAAGTGTGAAAACGATCCTTTCAAACGATTAAATAAAGCTACGAAATTGACCTTCTTTATATTTTGTTACTACAAATCAGTTAAGCTGATACTCTGTCAATTATGCACGCCTACAGACTTTGGAATATGACCGATCTTTGCCTGTTTAATAGCTTCGGTTTCCGGTCTTTTCAGCGTATTAACTACAAGATAAAAATATATTATCTCTACATTTTGTGGATTTAGTGTAGGGCTCTACTACAACGCAACTCTTTGAAACAAAAATGCGATCATGTTGACAAGGCATATTTCAAGTGACAGTCGCGAAAAGAAAACATGTTATTTATTGCTAGGACATTTTAGCTTGTCAAATATAGTAGGATACAATATTTAACTTCACTTTACTGCCGTAAAGTTAATGGCAGTCTAGGTTGAAATATGTTATCATAATGCACGAAGCGCATTCAAGATGATGTAATATGAAACAAGACATTGCCATTACTTGAGCATGAAATGTAAACGACAGTTAAAAGTTTGTGGTATTCTGTCCCAAGATGGATCATAAGTGAGTCATATCTAATTGCTGTGCACACATGAGAAGTCAGGTCTGCGTATGGATAAAAATAACCCTTTGGCCGTAGTGAAAGTAGCTCCGGCTTGCTCCCAAATAAGACTTTGAGAGAATGGCAGAATAACACCATGACTGCTTACAACGTTCCGTCAGGAGCAAAATTGGGAAACACAAGATGTGAATTTGAGCTTCTATATGATTGACGAAACTCGTCAGCACCGTTTCCAGAACCTCCATGCGAATAAAGACTGATTTAAAATTGAAAGATGAAATACCAAACAGGCTTATTAAAAATAAAGAGAATTCTTCCTTGATACACACCTACAAGCTTGAACAGGTCTCTAAAAGGCCCCCATTCAGTGAGGGGCTTAAAATTAGTGCGTGGATAGCATTAAACGCATTGTTTGAATGAAGTTAATATATGAAATGTTCAATAAATCTTATAGGCAAAGAGAAAGGAGTTTTAGTGTCATCCTTGTTCACCTTAATTTATTTTACAAGCAGAAAATTGAAATGCTTTTGAAAACAGAGAGCGGACACTCAATTTGTAAAAGACGAAAGACAGTCGAGCAGTGTATTTCTCGGGACTTAAACAGTAGCTAAGGAAGGCTATATAGTAGAAAAAGGTGCCAACCAAACTCAGAAGCAAGACGAATGCTCCTCTTTTATTAGATGCAGTTATCTTCCCTATAGTGGCTAGCAGCACTTATATCTCTTAGTCAATTTTTCTCCAGTAACTTTAGTACTCATTTTAATAACCGAAAAAAGATAGCTAAATGCCACGGATGACGAACCCAACCCCTTACTGTCCCTTTGAAAGCAAAGCACAGCACCACAAGAATATTGTACTGGTTTTTAACTCACGGTTAATTCCTTTGTAAAAGGAATAAACGGAGTTATCCAAATCGGTTGAGTGTAAACTTGTTAGCGACCCTACAATTGTACCACAAAGCTTTTGGTTCATTGGAAATTGGATCGTGTTGGGAGTGCAGCCCATCATCCGATCATTAGGAGAACCAATTGGCACTAATGGAGTGGAGAATGTCATGTCATCATTGGAAGAACCCATCAGGATCAATGGCAGTGGCGGCTGGTGGGGTTTCTCGTTCGGGGAGGGGTCGAATTTCAGATTTAGGTGTGACAGGGCCACGCCTCTATTTCGTATTAGAGATGGTACATGAGAACAAAAATGTAACTTTTAGGTCTCTGTTGCTCAGGAACCTAGGCATTTAGTAAATGTTGGATAAAAAATGTTTACTTTATATAAACAGAAGTTACAAAAGCAAGGTTACAGCAAATGTCGTATCATAAGAGCAATACTTGACAATGAGTTCGCCACAGGTGCGCTTTGATTAACATATTACAGCCATTAATTGTGGTGTGATCTACTTGTTTACCAATAGATTGTATCGATTGGCATTATGAAAAGCAACTTGTTGTAAAAGAAAGCTCGATAAAGCGGCAATATTTTAAATGAGCTTTTTTCTTTCGAAAGTATTTTGTCGCGGTGTTCTGTTCCCTACTTAACTTTACTAGGTCTTCTATTTTCTGGAACGTTTATAGAGGATGACTAGGAATGCCAACGCATAATATTATTATTGTATTTTCGTACTTGCATTTGTCCAAACTCGGATATTTCATACAAGAAAATCAATTTTATATAACTTTACTTTTAAAATACTATTTGTTTTTAGAGGACATTCGTCTTTTAAATACAGAAGTTTTGGATTTTTCCTTCTGCTTTCGGTTCTTTCCAGCAAAGCAAACTTCGCTACGCATGCGGAAAGCTTTCAATTTGTCAAATGAAATGGTGTTTTAATCTACCTGCAGTAACATTACAACAACAAATATATCCACTGATAGAGGACAGACCGCGAGTTGTCTGATAAGATGTACGTTTATCTAATTTGAGAATACAAGGGGTTTGTAGTCTCAAATCAGATACGCTAGTCTTTTCCATTGGCTGCTACGGCTCCGAGTGTTTGGTTTTCAAAAAACCTGTTTTGACAAGAAGAAAATTGACAGTTTTGAACTCTGGGCATGACACGCATGTTGCGCAAAGCTGGACAAAGAAAGTCACCAACGGAGAAGTCATCCGCAGAATAGGGTGTAGAGACAGGGAGCGGCTGCTGCTGAAACTCACTGAAAGAAGGTCCTAATTTGTCGGCCACCTGCTAAGAAAAAGTGGACTCGAGAAACTATTTCTCATCGACATGGTTTACGGCCCCCGCGGGCGTGGAAGACCGAAGACTCGCTACAGTGACGAGATCAGAGAAACCATGGGCGGCATGGAGGAAGAGAATGGATTGGTCCAGGACTGGTCGTTTGGAAAGAAATGGTCATAAGAACAACGTCGGGTTGACAACGACCCATCCGTTCCCGATGATGGATTTGTCAACTTTGGATTGCATACATTACTACTAAACATACTGCTTGTAAGCACGAATACTACTAGACAGGCAAGCACACACCACACCAGTGAACAAACCGGGTTGAACGATTATGAATCTTACGGCCATTTTTGCTCAGTTGATTTGCTTGATAATGTATGTTAAATAGTAATATACTAATACTTTGACCTGTTCAAGATAAATTTTCGGTAGACGGTCTACTTATCATCGGCAACTTGTAAGGCTTTATTCTGTTTGGCATTTTTGCACCTAATTTGTGGTTGCAAATCTTTGGGTTTGCCGCTAGTACTTCTGATCGCATGCCGAATCAGAGTTATAGAAAGCCAACTGAAATGTTGACAGCCACTTGAATTTGTTCACAATAATATTTTTACAGGATTTTAAGCGTTACGCATCAGGTAAGCAAATTATGAGACAATATGACTTTATTAATCTTATAGATCCGACAGACAGATCCTGTATTTTAATCACTTAAATGATTTCACATCCGTGTAACTAACATGAGAACAACTGGTCAATTTTGAAGGGAAATGGGCTCTAATAGGTTGAAGATTTTTAATGACGAAAGCAAACTCTTCATTATCGTCCAATTTTAAAAGAAAAACGTGACCCCACAAAAGCTTCTGCCCTTTCAGTTACTTTTAACTTTTGAGAGTTATAGTTAATCCTCACTTTGCACAAACCCAAAATTTTTTCATTTCAAACTGTTGGTCTAATGGTAGCCAACTTGAGTCCGGTACATATTATAGGGCGCTAATCCTTGAGCCGATTTACGTTGAAGGACAGCTGACGCTTTTCATTGCATCAATTTCTGGAGGATTATCTTGCCCTGTTTGACATTGCCGAAGACACAGATCGGGTTAACTTATAACTTTACGATATTTTCGTGCGCCTGGAATTTTGCCTTCTTTTTGTAAGGGCATACGTATTATTATTTCCACGTCTGTACTCGAATGACAGTTTTATAATAGTGTAATTGTAACTCGATTGCAAATGTTAATGTTATAAGCTATGACAGCAGACGAATGAACCTAACCTTCTTTAACTGTTCCTGGACTGATTGAAATTGGTCTTGACGGCTGTCTTTGTTAGAGTTTAGTCGCTGTTTGTTCCATTTATGCATTCATGTAGACATTAACTTAAAAATAGTATTCATAATTATTTTCTGTATTATTGATCGACACGGATAAACTGCAGTTAGTTTAGAACGAATATGGTATATGCTATTTTGATTACTAGCTTGACTTGTCTGCTATAAAAATTGCTCTTCTTTTGAAGTTTACGTCCTTAT
The DNA here is from genome assembly GCA_024741275.1 of Chironex yamaguchii. NCBI lineage: Eukaryota > Metazoa > Cnidaria > Cubozoa > Chirodropida > Chirodropidae > Chironex > Chironex yamaguchii. The sequence goes on along the minus strand of JANTCA010016721.1, from coordinate 16,918 downwards.
ATCATGGATTAAAATTCCCTTCCATCGCTTATCACTTGTAACTTCTATCCTTTTGTCTTGCTTATATTCTGCTTTACTTGGGATGAGACCTGAAGCGTAAACTTAAAAGGCGTGATTATATATGTCTATTTGTACATATATAACCTAATAGCTGCTTGTACTATGGCTTCTCGGTCTAACTCCTCTTTAAAACTCCTCTCCAGCTAAATATCAGCATGTATCCCTACACTTAACGTCAGGAAGTTTCGAAAATGCCGCTTTATTGTTTTGTTGACTGTTGCAGGCGTGACCGCGAGAGGGAAAAGTGGGCGAGGCCATTTCTCAGGAAACTTTGCTTTCGGCCTTTTATATATTGTTACGAATTCACCGACCACAGACATAAAAATCCTCCTGGATATCCCGCAGTCCCAGCTGTGGCTGCCAGAGCTTTGGGTTGTCGTCCATTCCGAGATAACCTTACGTATTTGAGTTGAAATGTATTTAATTCAACTTTGCCTTACATGAATCATAAATTTTCGTATGTAACCTTGCCTATTTCACTAAAGCTTTTGATAAATTAAGAGATGGTGAGCTATTGGGAGATCTACAGAAGCTTGATTGGAATAAGTTTGTCTACGTCAGAATAGATGGTGAATGTAGCGAGTACACACAGGTGAAGAGAGGTGTCCGTCAAGGCTGTGTCTTCTCTCCTGACCTGTCAAACTACTACAATGAACTAATTTCGAGACATCTGGATTCAGAGAGGGGTTTCTGGGTAGGAGGTGTGAACATTGCTAACATCAGATAAGCAGATGACACAGTTTTGATCGCAGAGTCCGCGCAGGACCTGCAGAGACTTTTGGATGTTTTTGTTTGGGAAAGTGAGACGAAAAACTGGAGTATCAATTGTGGGAAAACAAAGTTTCAAAGAGGAAGAGTCCAGAATCTGAGCTAAAGGTGCACCGTGAAATCATCACACTGGTATCCTCTTTCAACTGTCTGGGCAGTGTGACGTCTGATGATGCCAGGTGTGAGAAAGAGGTCAAGAAGAGAATAGCCCTAGCAAAGTCCGCCTTCACTGGACTCGAGAAGATTCTGAAGAGTAGAATCATCCATATGGTCACCAGCATACGTGTGCTGAACTGCTATGTGTACCCTGTACTGTCATATGAAAGTAAGGCTTGGAAATTAGCAGCAGAATCCAAAAGAATCTGGGAGAGCTGTTAGGTTTGGTTTCTACGAATAGTGCTGAATATCTCGTGGATAGGTGATATCTCTCTCAACGAAGAGGTGCTCAAAAGAGCAGGAATAGGAAGAAGTCTAATAAATGACATCAGAATGAGACAATTAAGATTCTTGGGACATATGCTAAGGAAAGGCGGTCTAGACAACTTCACTCTAACAGGCAAGATAGATGGGAAAAGAGGCAGAGGTAGAAGGAGAATGAGGTGGAGTGATAATCTGCATGTGTGGTTGGAGGAGAAGGGATTAGATCACAGTCAAACAGGCCTGTTACAGATAGCGCAAAACTGAAGAAAGAGGCAGAAACTGATATCCTACGTCCGCATCGGATATGGTACCTAGAGAGAGAGAACATTGCCTATCACGTGAATACCTGTATTGTCTTTGGTATATAACAGTCGCCTCTCTGATCATGGTTGACCATCCTAAGTGTTCTTTGCAGCTGTCTTTAACTTTACCCCACTCAGACTTGCTTACTACTGCAAGCTGGGTCATCGATCTCTTGATCATTAAGGCAGTAACCTAGACTATATGAAATTAGGCAAATTATTACAAAATTTCCGGCATAACTTGTAACCGGACGTTTACGTGAAAAAAATCCTGAAAGGGTCCATAGACACTATCATCTCTATTAACACAATGTTTGAAAACGCTTTATGACATTCCTTGAGGTTTTAGTATCAAAGAGAGTGTCCAAAGCAGATGATATGAAAAGGCACTATCTAAGACAACGTTTCCTTGCCTTTGTTTTGTTTGGTAATAGCACAATGAGTGCTTACTTTGCTTGTGAAAGGCTGTGTGTCCGAATCCACAACCTAGTCATGCTAAACGGCACGCAGTGTTTTCCTGCTTAGCATGCTACACTTACGGGATGGCTTACAGAAGTCAACCGCATAGAGCTGCTAGTGTGCTAACCCCCTTACTGTAGCATTTACTTCGATTGAACATCTGTGTGCCCAAAGTCTAAAGGTACAGGGATGGAAGTCACCCTATACAATCGCGTAGACATGGTCTTAACTTTAATTTTGCATAAATTCACCAAATATCGAGGTCATCTTTATGCGGGAGCTTTTTGTGGGTCCAACTTTGTGCTTGGCAGCCATGTTCATAATTAAATAGTAGCAAATAGACTGGCATAATTTTGAAGACGAATGTGGTTAAGCAACATAACTTAAAACCATAAAAAATTGATTAATTTAAACATTATTGCCACGGCGCATGTATGAGACCCTGTAGGTGCCAAAATGTAAATTCTTGATTGATTGAGTAACAAGTACTCTTGATACCTTCAGTATTAGGTGTGGATCCTGCAAGTAACTTATTTAAGTATCTTGGCAGTACGACTTAGGTGTTTCTCTCTCTCTCTCTGAGACGACGCTTCATCAGACGACACTTCGTCATTCTTTACCACTAGTATTAAAGAGAGTTAGTGACACTCCTTACACTATATGCAGCTTAGCTTGGGGTGGATTTGAACTACCATAGTCTGATTGAAAGTCTCTGATTCCAAGGTCATGCGCTTTTGACCAGGCAATGTTCGTCAAATTTGTGAATAGATCGTCTTTTTCTCCAAATGGACAGCACCCTAACAATCGTTTTATTTGTTTATTATGAAATAGCCTTTTAGCCTGTCTTTTCCTGAATGATTATATAAATGTTCGCCAAGCTAAGGGAACAAAATCAACAACAGAATCTTTTGATAAAATGTTTCATTCCTTTTGACCAGCTATCAGACCTAAAATCATACCTTATGTAATCATACGATCTTGTACAATTACTAGTACTACACTAAACCCACCCAAAAGAAAGTTCCACTACAACCTTAACGCGCCATTTTTTGCGCTGATCGTTACACAAAAGTCTCTTCATAGCTTACACCCGTCGTCTCTTTCCAAAACGAAATGGATTTCCCAGCCAATTTCCGATAGTTAAAGGTATGTAACGTAAGCTAAGAAGCTTATCTGTATGCGGCGAGTAAATCAAACAATTAGTTTTTCTTATATTTTACCGTTTAAACATAAAAACTCAGGATGATGTTAACCATGCCTGACAATAAACATGGATACTTTGTTAGAAATAGAGAGGAATGGAATTTTTCTGAAGAACTAGACAGATTACGAGGGTAAAACCCTATAAGTGGGTGAACAAAGTAAGTGGCTCACATTGTAACAACCGCTTATCATTTGCAACAAAGCTTTTGGAATTAAATGGCTACAAGAAACATTATATTGCCCAGTTAGACACTCACCGACTGCAAACAGCAAGGGTAGGGGGGGGAGTTAATCCAAGTTCAACTTTCTCGTCTCTTCCGATCCTCCCGATCGAAGAAAACTTTAGCGAGATCAGTTAGACACTCACCGACTGCAAACAGCAAGGGTAGGGGGGGAGTTAATCCAAGTTCAACTTTCTCGTCTCTTCCGATCCTCCCGATCGAAGAAAACTTTAGCGAGATCAGGAGTCACCAACGTCCCCGATCTACTATTGTTTAAAAATGGTCACATGAATGTAATTAACCTATCATAGAAAACTTATTTCGTGTGCTTTCCGTCTCTGTTAGTGAGATGCTGTGCAGTTTTGACAGTTGTCAACTTGTCCCCAATCGATGGGAGCAATTTATTTGACCATTATGAATTATTGATAGAAGATGGGATGGGTGACACTTCCCCAATTCTTACGATCGTATGGCAACCAGGCTTTGTGTTTTTGTTGTGGAGATTTTCGAACACGTCCATGAACTTGTAGGAAGTTTAAAACAGGAAAAATGAAAGAAACTAAAATTTATAAAGTAAGAAATTCAACGCGACAATATAACACATTAATCTTTGAGAGGGGTAGTACAATTTTGCATAGAATATAAATTTAGAGTCCTTAGGAGGGAAAACAACTCATTCCCTTAGCGTGGCTTAGGTGTAAATATCTTGTAGGTCAAAATATTGCCGATGGGTGGAAAGTTACAACCGTGAATGGAAAACGGAAGATAGAGGCGTTCTTGAACTAGGATTTAACCTGCACTTTTATTTCAGATTGGAGATATCGCTTTACAAATTCCTATTTCAAGGATGAATTGAAAAGATTACACCATTTAATATTAGAATTCAACACAAACAAGGCAAGAAACAAGATATGGCTACTAAAGAAAAAAGCATGTTATAAATATGGCCAATTTTCATTAAGACAGCGTTAGCTGGTAGTTTATTGCTGTTCGAAACAATCAATATACATTTTCAGTATCAATAGTAAAAACTTAGTTGTCATGGAAAACTCTGAGAGTCCTGTGTTTTATGTTGCTGGTTTCTTTTGGCATCGGTAAACTTTGTAAATGCCGACAATTGTGTTTGTATGTTTACAGTAAAGCCCGTGATCGCATGGACACCTACGGTGCACTCTGTCAATAACAGCCTTTAAAAGAAAAAAAAAAGAACGCATGTTACAAAAATAAACAGATTAATGTTAAGAAACAATTAATTAAAATATATGATAATTGTGATAGTAGTAGCATACTGATTAGCATTTTGTATGTAAAGATTGTTGGTTGGAGACTTTCAAAATGGTATTAAGGACTCAACACTAACGAAAAACATTCTAATAGCTTAAAACACAGTGTGTTCAGAGGACCAGGTTGTCACTACGGTATTTAAGTGACCACAATCATCAGTGATCAGGCCGGGCTCACCACTCCTTTTAATTATCGGAAGTGATTCTTTGGTAATTCATCAATGACATAATGGTCTAGAAATCAAAGAAATGTTATGATAACGACGAATAACTCCTGAAATATAGAACAAAAAGGTAAATACAAAAAAGTCCGGTAAACAGTATGCTGATTGCTTAGTTTAGGTTAAGCTGTCGGTAAAAGTATATGTTTGTGGAACAAATATTTTGAAGAAAGAGGGAATTGCCTTAAACTAGTGACACAGTATCAAAATATCTGTTGTATTAAAAGAGAAAAATTATCAGTTACAAGCCCACTCAGTTTAGCAGTACAGGCTCGATCACCATGCACGCGCAGAAAGTTGCCCGAAATAATTCTGCTTTTGGACATACAAAATGGAATGTAAAAATATGTGTATATTCTTTTCTAGTGCCAACCAAACAATGCTAAGAAGAAGGTGAAAGCTACTGAAGCCTTATACCTAAGAAGATTATTCTAGATCGAAAGAAGGACAAATGAAGAAGTATTCCAGCTTCCACGAGTACAACACTCACTGACAAAAACAATCAGAAAAACGATTCTGGGACATAGCCAGGAGAAAAGAAACTTATACTTTGTGGGAAAATTAAAGAGAAAAAATGTAGAGAAACACGAATTACATCATACATGGACATCCTTAATAGTTTTGCAACTAATCAACCACTATCCAAGAACGAACTCATTTAAGTGACTGATAACAGAGTGGATTGGATGACTATGATTGTAGCGAATGTATGACTGGCACTTGTAGAGGAGAGAGAGAGTGACCCAATACAAAGCAAATTCAACTCACTTCGTTTGCTATTGCTTACGTGTCAAGAAATTGATTGAGTGCTTATCAACGATTGCACTAATTGTGATCACAAGACACATATCAGTGACCGATGAAATTCCATCCCTCCACTTCGGAAGGTGATGGTCCATGCGATGTCGAGAAGAAAGCAAGAAAGTTCAAACCAATATTAAACGGCTTTACAAGAAAACGTTAATTTGAGAATCAACGTCCGAATCCCCAATTTTCTAGTGGAGTACGCGCCTTCCCACATCATATTTTGGATAATTCCTTGCAGCACGAGATGAAATTTTGAATTTGTAAGTTACTGAACACTAATCAGACATAAATATAATGTAGTTTATTTTCAGGTCATTCTTAAGACTATGGATACACAGAAAGACTGACATTGATTACAGTCTGGATTAACCTGCAGCAAATAGGCCAGTGTAAATTTAATATCAAATTTTAAAAAGTGTAACAAGATAGTTATACAAGAGAGTTTATCTTAAGACTTTTTCTCCGCTGTGTATTTACGAAGTTTTAATATCTTCAGTTTGAAGACAAAACTCATTCACTATTACCAATTTCGTCTCTGGGACTGGATATAATCACTGATTGTAATATAACTCCTCCCAACATAAAGTAAATATAATTTTTTTCTTTATATTAATGTCCCTGCCTTCTCTTGTTACCAATGAGTCGTAAATGACTTATACTGAAAAAACACAAAACACGAAGAACGATTTACAAAATGGTAATTTGTTGACAGAGACAGAGAACAGTTCAGACTTTCAATCATCGCATACTTCAGTCAACTTAATAACAATCCTTTAACATCAGAGTTTAATGATTTTTATTATTGCAAGGTATAGTGTTGGAAAGTAGAGGGGGAGGTGTGCTTTATCAGTAGAGTTAAGACAAGGAAGGGCTATCATTTTACCACATCGTACTGTGTTAATCTTCAAGTATTATATATTAATCTTCATAGTCTAAGTAGACGGTTGCCGAAAGACATATTTTGGCTTTAATTAAGCAAAACTATTTCTTGTATGAGTAAACGATTCTCCCCTTTCTACTACAATCGATAATGTTTCCGACATGTCGAAAATTCCAAACTCTACAAACAGGAAGTAAAATGAAGAAAAAAGAGAAATAGATGCAAGGAAATAGGGAGAGTGGAGAGGCGAGGTCATGTTTTGTTGGTTAAGTAGTCATAAAGGACTAAGTACTGGGATCCTTTAACCAGCAAATGGATCACAGGCTAAGCCTGGTTAACATAAGAACTATTTTGGTGACTCACCTAACTTTCATTATGTGTGAAACCAATAACAAAAATAGAGTCTTATTTATATGGATCTGTTATTTTTAATGAGGATGGAATGCCTTGTAGCAAAAGCAATAATACGTTTGATGTCAAATGTCTCCTTCAAACCAAAACATCCTCTAAGCAGCAATAAGGTCATATAGTAAATATCTCTTGACACACTGAAAAGGTGTAACCCTTTTAATCTGGGCTTTACTCTTTACTGAAATATTATTCATGCCTAAGTTTTGTTTATATGAAAGAAGAGAGAGTGGTCCTATGATGGAAACAGAAGCTAAGATATGATAATCGATCGTCCAAGATTTTAAGCAGGGTCTTCAGAATGAAAACATCAAGCCTTCGCTTTTGAGGGAGCGAAAAGAAATGACAAAGGTTTTAATTCATCCATCTCCTATAATCTACTCGTGTAATTCCGTTCCTCTACTGACCAATGCACTTTTTAGGTATTATGTACGGAAATATCCGAGTTGGAAGCTGAAATAGTGATCATTTTAGATTTCCTTCTGCTCTGACTTTCTTCCTGTTAACGTTGGAATTGTGATAACATAGAGAAAAACATTCTGCATGGTGCTCTTCAGGTTATGAAATATAAAAAGATGAGGCTAATACGAAGCAGCAAAATTTATGTCCGGACGATCGAAACCGACTGATAAAAAAATAGAAAAAATCGCATCAAAGGTGTTTTATTTTTGGAGTTCAAGGCAACAATAACGTCTCTCAAGTCTACAAAGCGCTTGATTTTTGGCTTTGATATAGACAGAGTCCATAGCTTCTATGTAGAAAGACAACGTTGCTTTGCCAGTTATCCAAAACCGTCGTCCTTTTATAGTTTAGTACAATCTCAAATTCAAAATAATCGTTAACTCGTGGCAAATTCACAAATGTAAGTTGCCGTTTTAGGTTTCAATGGACAAGTATTCTCGAGAAGCAACTAGGATATGGCAATCAATGGATGAGATACATTGTTTGATACTGTAATCGAATTTCTGGATGAGCCATTTCAAAGCGTACGTCGCGTACTTAGTTTTCTTCGTCTTGAACATTTGTGATATTGCACTAAAAACAGCTTTCAAAGCTTTTTCTTGCAAAGCTAAAATCACCATCAAACATGCACTCCTGCAATAGACCAACATTAACCCTAAAAGTTCAGACTAAAATGTAAAAGGGAGATAATTCTTTGATAATTGGCATAGCAAAATTGTCTTTTCATCTTGGTGTTAGGAGTTAGTCTCCCTTAGCCGAAGAACCAGGACTTTGTAGTCAGAAAGAGTTCGTTTTTTCACTTGCACTCTTCTAATACTGTTTTGCTTTTCATTTTTCTTTTTGTCTTTTTTGTTTACGATTGTCATACGTCAACAGTATTCATACTCTGAAGTGTAAGACGGAAAAAAGGTATAAAGTATTTTTTCACGAAACCTCGCAGTTTTAAGGCGATTTTCAGGCTTTGTACCTCATTTCCCAAACCAGAAGCAATGCAAAATGTAACTTCTTGCTACTTTTTCGTGTATTATTTTTATTGATAGCGCAATAAGGTCTCAGGAATGATAAAACGGATATGTTTACGCCCAAAAATGGCCTCGCCTTTTGCATTGCTTAGTAGCCAAGAATTTGGAACGCTCTGGCTAATAAATATTGACGATTTAGCAACAAATGGATCAGGAGTAAACAAGAACATTTACATTGCAGATTTGTAACATAAGCAAAATGCTTATTTATAATGCAAAACACACGTACCAGTTTAGAAGTCGATGAACAGAGGACCGTGAATAAGGAATTTAATAGCATGAATTGCTTACCTCGATATATGTAGCACAAATAGTTCTTTCTGTCAGCCTATTACGGCATCGCTTGCCAGATAAAAACGCAGGCACACAGCATTGATTTGTCAGGCAGTCATCATCAGAGTTGCATTTCTAAGGCAAAAGTAACAAAAAGCGAGGCACATAATACGAAGGATGCTAATGTGAATCATGAGCGATGCACGACATAAAATGCTAATGAAAACATCAGTCATGTACTAAGCCATAATTACCTTTCCCAGCAAAATATCCGTAATTCCTCGCTTCTGTTTACTCTCTTCGGAAAGAGCGAGGTTTGAGTAAAGAGCAAGAAAAATAATGGCAGCAAAAAAGCAATTCATTTTATTGTTCTTCTTCCACCTATCCTTGCCGTTGAAAGGATGCCGACGAAGATTATGACCCATTTATAGGAGCCATATCGAGAGTACATGGTTTTTGATTTGATTGAAGAGTGCACGTGGTGTTACAAGATGAACAAATATCTACTCAAGATGATCAATACATTATGCTATATTGATTATTAGTTGTCTATTGACCAAAATCTGAATTAGCAATGGTTAGACAGCTGATACAAGATACGTAATGATGATACATTTAAACTGCGACTCATGTTGGCACGCCGCTCGATCGATGTAAATCTAGAGACAATAACACTAATCAAATCGTTACATTGAAATGAATTAATGTACATTATGGCGACAAAAACTTGAGCTTAGTTTGCATTGTAAACAGAACATTGACCTATTTTATTGTCGTAGTACCTAGCGCTGTCTAGAATTTTGCTACGTCTTGCTAAAACAGAGAAAATGTCGGTCATATGCCAATTTTAGTCGAATATGAGCCCCGGGATACTCACTTCAATAACGACACAATTGTGTGCAAATGAGCATATTTTCAAAATCTAGTTTAGTGAAGTTATCAAACTTTTGAAACAGCGTTGGGTAAGAAATAGTAACCCTTAAAATGCAGGTCAATAAACGTTTGTTAATTATTAGTATATGTTATAATGGAGTGATTACTTCAGCAAAATTTTATTATAATCATAGACACAATTGTCTGCAAATGAGCTTATTTTCAAAATCTAGTTTAGTGAAGTTATCATACTTTTGAAACAGCGTTGGGTAAGAAATAGCAACCCTTAAAATGCAGGTCAATAAAAGTTTATTAATTACTAGTATATGTAATAATGGAGTGATTACTTCAGCAAAATTTTATTATAATCATAGACACAATTGTGTGCAAATGAGCATATTTTCAAAATCTAGTTTAGTGAAGTTATCATACTTTTGAAACAGCGTTGGGTAAGAAATAGCAACCCTTAAAATGCAGGTCAATAAAAGTTTATTAATTACTAGTATATGTAATAATGGAGTGATTACTTCAGCAAAATTTTATTATAATCATAGACACAATTGTCTACAAATGAGTTTATTTTCAAAATCTAGTTTAGCGAAGTTATCATACTTTTTGAAACAGTGTTGAGTAAGAAATAGCAACCCTTAAAATGCAGGTCAATAAACGTTTGTTAATTACTAGTATATGTAATAATGGAGTGATTCGTTAAGCATCATTTCATTATAATTCGTGTTTCTTGAATTCACGCCTTATCTAGCACGTTTTGAGCGAAGACTAAGTTTCGCGCTTACGAGAAGGACCCTTATTAGAGCAGCTCTGGGAATCCTATAGATCCACACAAAAATGGGAAGTCTAGATGGAATAATTGTCTTCATAACTGTATCTGTACGTTTTTCAGTTATGTCGGGGAAAATGAAGTTCATCTTAACATCTGCTTTACAAAATACTCTTCGCGGAAAATTTCATTGAGGCAGGTAATTATCTGATTTAAAAACTTCCCGGTATTTTCATTTTAAGCATCTTTGATCGTAAGAATTTAAAAATAGACTGTACTAATGCTCACTGGTGGGTGAAACTTAATTAAGTTTGAATATTCAAATCCTGAGATAATTAGTGTAAAAATACCTTTGCTTTGTGTCTGGTGTGTTCAATCTTCTTTTGCAAGAAACATCTGGAACTGCGTTGTGGAAAGGCTTTTGGCGTTGTAAACATGGCTGGACGAAGTCAAAGCTAAATAAACGCAGTGACTTTCCAAGATACAGATACAGACAGACGAAAAATACAGCAAATAGTGAAAAATAAACTATCAGTTTTGTTTAGTGAAGCAGTGGTGGACCTACGGGGGTATGGTGGCAGTTACCCCCACTTTTGAAAATCAATTTTACTATTCCAATTTTGCTTTAAAAGAGATGAAGTTATGAGGGAAGTAGGGTATTTTAATGTAATATCTGATTTTGGTATTTTTACTTTAGTTTTGGCAACACAGCATGGCTTTTTTATGTATTGTATTCTATTAAAATGCAACAGCACATGTTAAGAGGAACTTATTTGTATGAATTAAGGACATAGAGCCTTTCAGTGTTGCTGTAAAACGGTCTGTACTATTTGTAAGGGTTGACATCATGATGCAATTTGTACTAATAGTAACCGTTGTAGTAGTAACAAAGATTCTCCAAATCCAAGGCTAACAAGGAACCCAGTACGCATGTGCTTCAAAGTAGCATTGCTAACACGTCATCTTGCTTGAGTAGCTCAGGCCAGAGAACGCGAGCTGTGTTGCAGACAGCGCTATGCATCGCAAAAGGTAGGCAGGACGCAAAAGCAAGGGTTCTGTTTGAATCTGGCAGTCAAAAACCTTTGATATCTGTAAGCTTGTTGAGCGTTTAGAGAAAGAGAAGGGGTAGAATTGGATGGGGTACAGATTGGCTGTGGAGTTTTGAGGATGGTACTATTATACAAAGGGAGTCAGCAACGCCTGTAGCCATTCACACTAAACTTGGCTGGGTCCTCTCAAGGCCCATGAAGGGTGTGTCACTGAGTTCGCCTGAGATTCAGAGATTCAGAGATGTTTTACAAACTAGTATTCAGGAAGAACAGTTAGGTAGAGAAATACACAAACTCTGGGATCTAGAAATCCTAGGGATGAAAGAAGACAATGAAATTCATGAGGAATGACTTGACACTGTTCGATTTACAGGAGAGAGGTATTCAGTAAAGCTACCTTGGGAGGCCGGGCATGCCTGCTCTCCATCGAATTATTCTGCTTGCCTTAATA
>JANTCA010016710.1:0-25194 GCA_024741275.1 Chironex yamaguchii | reverse complement strand
AGTTAATCAAAGAATACGCACTATATATATAGTATAGTTACAGCCTCGTTCTCACACTAATGATGTAATCAAAGCATGACTGAAAGACGCAAGAGGATTGGCGCAAAACGGATATTTCAACAGTAAGTGCCATTTTGCACACGATCGCTTAGCAATTTCTCGTACGGTGTCTCAATATCGTTATTGTATGGTCAGCTAAATTGCTTCTCGTTTAATAATGTAAAAAATAAATACTCTTAATTTGTTAATAGTCGTCAACGATTACTCGTCGACAAACGCCAATAAAATAATGGGAAAGTGCTTCACTATTAGTCATCATAAATGTGACCTGATTTGTATAGCTGTGCCCCTGAAGTCACATTTAACATTTAATGAGATGATTCATCGAACAATAACAAGGTTAAATTGCTTTCCAAAATAATGTGTTCCGAGGATAGATCTGATTTGTACTATGTCATCCTTTAATAATGAGCGTTGAATTTCAATTCTTAGACATCAGTGACGAGCAATCTTTAACATGACTACAAAATATTTTTACAAAAGAACAGAAGTAGTTGATAATAAGCGTTGAATTTCAATTCTTAGACATGAGTGATGAGCATTCTTTAACATGACTACAAAATGTTTTACAAAAGTAGTCTGGCAACACTTAAATCCGACAACAATGGCACCTTTCGCCTGGTTTAGGGAGGGGTCATTTTAACAGAAGAGCCGTTCTTCAGTTACAAAGGTCGTATCAAAAAGGTTTTCATGCCACTTTTAAGCTGATTGTCTTCTATGTAATGAATCCTCGTTCACTTTGTATTTTATCTAGCACCAGCAAAAGCTATTTGCATGGTTAATTACAAACAAAATTCACTATCCGAATAACTGATTCGATGGAAAGCTTCATTCAATAGAAAGGACATTAGTCGTGTTATGATTCATTGAGGCAGAGAGAAAAAAGTAAGATGAGCTTTTTGTTGTTAGCATAGAATAGCCATGTTGTTGTAGTCACCTAGTTAAACAGAGAGCCACAAAACTTGGCGAATGGATTACACGTCATCGCTATGTCTTCTATCACACATTTTACCATTAAAATCCTAACAATTACTATCATCATCTACGTCATCTTTATTATTATCCTTCTGCTTTGTCATCAGCATTATCATTTCACTATAATCGTCATTATTATCGTCGTCATCATTATTGTCGTCGTTACCACTGTCATTGTCTTTATCATCATTATCATCATCATTACCACTACTCCATTCAGTATCAGTCATCACCATTAATGTTAGCAAGTCAATGCACAAAAATCAGAATGAAAAATACTACAACTGCGTAGGCAGTTCGTGTTACTCGTAAGGTACCTGAACTTGGCTACATGCTTAAACACTTCATTTACTTCTTTGCACTGTAATGTCTGAATGTACCCAACCAATAGTTTGTCTGTTTGTTACGTATCTCCATTCCAATATTAGTTAATCATAATGGTCCAAGAGTCCATCATCACTCGAAAACCGTACAGCTAACGTCATTCAACTTTCAAGAAAATCCAATTTTATCAGAACTCCACCAACTTTCAAAGTCTTCTCCCCAAGGTTCAATTCTTCTTTACCTGTCGCCTACCTGGTTCATATCTAACATTGTGACAAATCTCCAATGTATCTAGTCTGCACTATATTTATCAAGATTTTCATTCACTTTGACAGTGATTTACACTGTTTAACGTAATCTCTATTACTCTGACCTATCTCAATGCGGAAAACTTCATACAGCCTCGCATGTTCTTAAAACTAGCCTTGAATGTCAATGTTCACTATTTGAAACTGACAATGAGTGACTAATAAAACGTTTACAAAATCTTAGAACCCAGGATTTTGTTTTGTTATTGTCAAACTATATAACCATCATAAGAATCAGTTAGCATGTCTACCTGACGCCACTCTCATTCCATTGCATTAAATTACCTGTTAGTTCGTTTACAAGATAAAACGTCTATCTTATTAATTGATGTACACAGACTAATCAATACTAAACTACTCTCCCAAACTTGATTACGATAGCTTGGCCACGCAGAATTGGATGATTAGAAAATCTTATAGGAAAGTAGTTAACTTGTTTAGGACACGTTTGCGATCAGAAGAGGCAAGAGTATTGTGTTGTCAGAATGAGAGAAGGGAAATTCACACTAATTGTGACTTCAAGACAAGATCGAGCCCTAGTTTGTTAAAGCTAATAGGATGATAGTTCTGATAAATTTTCGGAAATTGGTCGTCCAAACAAGAGTGAATGGGTCAGTAAAACATTTCGACAATGCCATACATTATGAGGCAAAACTTAACAAATGAAAATATAACACTAGCACATCATCATTATAAACATTATAGTCAAAATTATTAAGCATTAAATGGACAACGCGATATGAAAATCAGGACAAAGAAAAGCATACAAGGTAATGGTAACTGGCAAAGAACAAACTTTACTAAGGGACCTGCTTCTTTAAACAATGTCGCGAACACCTTCTCCATGACAATATGGGACAAAGTGTAGTAAAACGTCAGTGACCTATTTCAATTATACAATCAGAAGTAAGCCAGATCTTTTCCCCAGCACATTCATTAAAGGGGTATAATCATGACTTCTAACTTAGGGTGGATGTGGGTGGATGGTTTTGGGAAGTAGAATATCTTTCTTAATCAATAATGTTCCATAGGGGATGATCAAATTCTACGTTATTTTTCTTAATGTAGCCCTCTTGAGCTGTAGCTTTTTGGTTGTAGGTAATTGTCTGTATATCGAAAGTAGTTAATTGCACTGAAATTATGCCTCTACTCCAAATTTTCTTTAGCTACACTTTTTATTCACGCGTAATCTTTCAATCCTTGTCTTACTTAAATGTTTCTTTCTGGTTCACCGGCACACTCACCTGTACCCAGCTTTTAAAAAAAAGCACGTTGACTTATAGGATAGCAGTGGCGTGTCTACGATGGAGTGAGAGGTCTGGATCCCACATGGCAAAGAATGATTCAAGATATTCGCAGTAAAAACCATGAAAAATTGGTCAAGTTACTTTAGAGGCACTGGTCACAAAAAAGGGACACACTACTTTAGAATAAAGTAATATTAAACGCAGTAAAAGTACTCAGAGTGGTCTCTCTATAACAAATACAGACGAAATATGGCAACAAACCATAAACGTCTTTGGTGGCGTTTGAAAAAGAAAGCTTTGGCAGAAGGGGGTGTTATCTATCCATCGAAAATAGATTTTTTAAATTACTCTGTAGTCAGCCTTATACACACTTCAATTAATCTTTATGTCCAAGGAGGAAAACGTCGATGTCTATCAAATAGGTCATCGCTTCGGAAGACAAAGACTATATTTTATACTTCATTGTCAGCAAGGTTCAATAAATAGTGTTGCATGAGGTAG
Source organism: Chironex yamaguchii (assembly GCA_024741275.1). NCBI lineage: Eukaryota > Metazoa > Cnidaria > Cubozoa > Chirodropida > Chirodropidae > Chironex > Chironex yamaguchii. The sequence continues at coordinate 21,779 of JANTCA010016710.1, read as the reverse complement.
TAGTCGTTTTCAAAAACAGCTTAATCCGCTTTCAACTAGCATTGAGTCTTCATCATGAAATGTTTTAAAGTTGATTTCCGGCATTTGTATCAGAGTGGGAAATTCCTGCTTCGTCTCCCAGGGTTTAGAGTGCATAATCACATAACGGTAGTCAAATCTATCGTTGATAAGAGAACGTATGAATACTAATCTCTAACAGACCAATTAATAAAAGCATGGTACCGTTCTGCTATGTTGGCACATGGAAGTCACGCTGAAAAGAATTTAAAAATTCGCATATCTCCAAATTGTTTATACCAGAGGAGGTCTATTCTGTGTAGAAGAAGCCTAAGTTTCAGAGCAGTGTGTGTCCCTTCTCTTAAACAAGATACATCCTACGCCAAGCTATTGAGCATTTGTTATGCTGAAGACTGCATGTACGAAGTGTCGTGGAAACTTGTCAGCAATTGCGTTAATCAATTCTTCTGTTTTTGAACACAGCTATTATGAGGTAAAATTAGCAGCTTATCGACAACAATAATAGCTACCAAATTCACAATAACTACAATTTTCGTCGGTCTTCTACTTTAGTTCGTCACCTTACCTATAATGTAATCTTTCTACTGCCTCATCACATCCACAACACACGAAAGCAAATATTTCTAAATAAGTAACGAGGAGCTTTAGTGAATGTTTCTAAAAGTACTCTGCCTTTGTAACTCACTGCCCTTTTGAAGAAGTGAAAGATACAACCCTAAATTTTCGACCTACAACAAGGCGAGAAAATGGATCCTGAATGTTGAGGGCTTCAGGACGTTTTCTTCGATGCGAAGGAAAGAATGTATAAAAGTAAAGGAAATTTCGTAGCAAACTGGATCCTTTATGCAGAACTGTTTTCATTTTCCACACATAAGGGGCCAAAGTGTAATCGTTAAAATTTTCAGGAACCATTTATTAGTAAACTTACCTAACATATTTTTAAGCATTAGTCTCAACCAGTCAGCTAAACAATTTGGCAATAAACTCTGTAATTGTTAGCGTTTGGTTATTCATGACCAAAAAATGATATATAGAAATTTACAGTAACACAAATGAGGTAACCACTGTCATCTTTAGTAGCTGGATATCCATTTGCTTACATAAGTCTTATCTTCAACCAATGTCCCACATACAAATAGAAACAAATAAGTAAACAACAACTGAGGCAGGATGAGATGGAAAAGAACAATCTAAATATGTTTTTGATACCCATCGGTACCAAAACATAACCTAGAGGGAGTACATATGGTATTCAATGACATTTTTGCTTTTATACAGGATGCTTATATGCCTACCTAAAGTGTGAAATAAATGTTACATTGAAAGACGAAATTTAGAATGCTTTAAAGCTGAAGTCAACATATATCAAAATGTCAGTGATAAAAATTGTCAGTTGGTAACGGTTTGTACAATTTTATGCAAGACTAAAAAGGGTTTGGTGAGCTTTCTGTATCGAGACATGGAACTAAGATTTGCTTTAAAGTTTTCTATGTATTGCTCGTTATTTCAACACCTTAAATACCGATGTTTACAGCTTCCGCAAAAAGAACTTAAAATGATTTATTTCGTTCTTTCTGACCAATCTAGCCATTTAATGCTGTTTATAATTATGATTTTTATTTCAAAGAGCATGGCCATCGGCATAGTGAGTGCTTAGCGGGAAAATGAAAAGAAATGTTAACTTGATAATAAGCTATGGCCACATCAAATAACATTACCTGACGATGACAAAGCTTTGGAGAAGAAGCATGGTCCTAAGCTCCAACATGATGCAATAATAGATGTTTGACGGTCTTAAGTACAAATCGAATTATCTTACGAAAATTGGAATATGGGATAAGTTTTCAAAAGCCGTTTAACTTCTATTCATGTTCTGTACCCAGAAATAAATATCATAAATTACTAGACAACAGAAAAGGCAACACGAAGATATTGACCATTCTTCTTGTATCATTCCATGCATGCTATTGGTAAACATCCTTTACGTCTTCAATTTACGCATCACTGCTGTCATTCAAATTCTACCTTAGTCCCGAGAAGTACTCCAATATTTTAACCTTATGAAAAGTTGCCAGGAGAAAGTTTTTCCCTACTAGGATATTTAGTACTTACTTGCAATTAAGACAAAACCTTGGTCGGTGACTATCACTGTTGGGTCTGCACGTGCCAAGAACAGATGCAAGCTTGTGTATACGGTGCTAAAATTGAAAGAACACCCTCTGTGGACCGCAAACAGAAACAACGCAGAGATAAATAACTTGGATGGTTACCTACTAGACATAATGCTTGAAATTATTAGCGCGAGCCTCATTCTTCTTCAGGTATTAAGGAGGAATAGAAGGATAGAAATTCTCCACACGTGTGCCGTCATGACAGATGAATATGTCCATTGGAAGACATTGTTGATGAGGATTAAAGTCAGTTGATTTTTGGATGAATCAAGCTGCTCCTAAATTCGGCCATTGTCAGCCATTAACTTTGATTTAGTGTGAACTGCTATTGTCACACAGTCAAGCAGTGCCGGGCTACAAAGGCTAATAACAATCAACACACGGAGTAAACAACGAAATTGAACGAATCCACACTTTGCTCATGTCATTCAGACTATGCACAAAAAGATATTTAAATAGCTTGTTAATAACTAGCTAGGTACGACTGAAAACTATTAGCTTCGAACTTTATTGGATTACTGAGTACTTTCACAATTAGTAAATGATCAGATGAAGTACCAGGAGTACTATGCTAATAATAACGACAGATTAAAAGTTTATAATTTGTCTGCCATGTCAATTAATATCTTAAGATTTCAGGACGCAGAACCTTGTTCATCATCTTGAAGGAAAGACAAAAACTTCACTTAAGCTAATCGCGGTACCATACACTTCTAAAATTGCACTGCAAAAATATAATCTCGTCATGATCCTTCATCAGAAATTACGAAAAAGTCATTTAAATATCTTAGTGAAACTGGTAATGGTTTAAAATGTCGTTCATTAAAATTAGGGTGACTAAATGTAAGCTGCAAAAATGCCTGAATGAGTCCTGCAAAGATAATGTTTAACGAAATGGTTTCCTGTTCATGTCATTAGGCTTTCAAAGTTACAAACGTTACTTACGAAAATATCAACTATTTATATAACTTATTGGGTGTTCTACAAAATAAGTTACAATATCAACCGAAAAATGTTGACAATACGAAGAAAAAATACAATGTTTATGGGATGGATGGTCAAGTGATCAACGTGCATAGCTTTGGGATTTAAGTATTGCCGTTCAGATCAAAGTTGGGATATGATTGAGTGCGGAGAGAGTCGTGAGGTCTGTTATTCCAGACCTAGGAGATCACATGTTGTGTTCATATCAAGAAGAATGACCGGAATCCAAGGTTAATCTTACCCACAGGCTGTTCATTGACCATCTCCTCCTCCATCCTATGCTGATAATGCAGCAAGGGTATGTGAATACATACTAATTTCAAGATACCTTTCATACGGTAATTCAAATTTTATCTCTGCCTTTACACGTACCAGTAAATTACAACTTACCCCAAATATGAAAACGAGCAATTAATGCAAGATTTCTAAGAAACTCCTACTGATATGTTCAGCTAATTTTTATGAAACATGAGTGAGTAACATCCCCTAGAAGGGACGCAGTTATAAAAGATTGAAGGTGAGCCATTGACACTATTTAAATTCGAAAATATGACACGAAGGGTGTCTCGGAGGAAATGTTTTGCTGGTGGGTGAGCTTCCTTGTGCTCATGACCCTACTGAATTTGAGAAAAAGAAAACAGCAAAAGGGGTGTGAGTTACGTAATTTTCGTTGAATGATCATGTGAAAGTTTTCGGTTTTCCTGCAGGTCTCATGTCATCGTGGATATCTTTCAGCAATGAACTGGTCGTCAGCACTAGCTAACTTCCATTGGTGGGCTAGTGAATTTACAAGAAAGTTTACTGTTTCTAATAGTGGACTATAGTCATCCTCTCTCACTGGTCACTAGTTGCCTTAGATTCCTGTGGTGATAAGAGATGAAGTGGCAACCTAAAGATCGGCAGGTTAACATTTTGCCTATTGGATCGGCGTGGTTCTTGTTTGGATGAGCTATTGAATTAAAATAACTTAAGCATCTCTGTGATGGCTTTACGATACAAACCGGAAATAGCAAGAAGTCAAGATAAAGGAGACATCCTTGTGGAATCGAACCAGGGTCTTTAACAGTAAACTTGCACATTTGCACTGTTAACGAAATCTTTTGTATCTGTTTATAACACAAACACTTCAAGTCCAATATGCATTAAATACTGTAGCAATATACACCCCTGGAGCACTCCTAAATCAATTCCAGTATACAATGTCTAATTTGATATCATTACTGCATTTTGCACGTGGACTAAATCGTGCTTTGAATATCAAATGAATTTTCTTTAAAATCCATTAATAGTTAAGAACTAAACTCGCGGGCGTGCACAATAAAAATAGGTTTCCACTGGATAGCTTGTGGTTTTTAATTTGTATTGCTTTGTACCTCTAAACACAACCCTTTGATTCATTTTCTATAGCTGCGCAGATGGTGCTTGTTCACGTTGTTTTCCTCTGTTACCATAGAAAATAGCTTTGCATTTGCGGAGAGGCAACAGAATTTCCTTCGGTTTATTTCAAGAAAAACAAAAAGTCGCTGAGTTGTCTAGTTGTTTACTGAACTCTGAAAGAAAACGGATTGAAATTTTAGCGTCTTTTCACATTACCCTCATACCATACTTTCCGTTATCGTTGTCACTAGCTCAATATAAGCGCATACAAATTTAGTAGCGCATAACAAAGTTACAGAGGGAGACCTAATTCAGTGCTTTGTGTTCGTAGGACCTTAAGTGTCAATATTACAGTTCTGTGCAGCAGGGATGTCACAAAACGCCATTGACAACAATTCAATACCTCTGAGTACTAATGTGGTCTTGAGACTTGCGTTTCATCGTCATATAAAACACTTAATCCAGTGGTCTTTGCAGTGCGATGATCCTGAACATTTCGTCATTTTCTTCAATGACTGTATACTTGTAGAAACTTTGTAACGTAGTATTCTGAAAAATGTCCTATCGTTATTTTAAACTGCAACATCTTTTCAGATCTAAGAAGCTCTGGCCAAAGGTTTTCTAGGCAAATATTGGTTACAATTTAGTACTGCTTTTGTGGTCTCACTGAAACCGACATAAACATGACCGAGATTACAATCACGAATGTTTCAATTGCCATCATCGTAACTAAAAGCATTATCACCTCCATCGTTAATACCATCGTTATCGTCGTTATTTGCATAATATTCTATAGAGCAATAATTGTTATTCTTATTTTCGTTAGCATTATAGTAATCATCTGAATTGTCTTCTTCTCACCATAATCATAAATGTTACAGGTCATCATCATCATCGTCGTCGTCATGTATTTCTTGATAACTACATCATAATAATATTACACCATTAATTTAGCGCATTAACATCAACAACGACAATATATATCACGAGTTCAATTATCGACATTTGCTTAGTACATATATGTGTGCATATCATCTATTTCAAGAGATAAACCATTATTTGGTTAATTCTCCTTCAGGTAACTAAGTATAGCTAAGCAATATCAGCACATGGCTTGAGGAATATTTAATGAGATTCATGCAACAACATTCGTGTGCCCGGTTAGCGAAAACCATCAAACGTGGACTATTCATGTCAAATGTAATATATTTATCACCATATGCCTCAGCCATTTAGTTTATGGGACGAAGTATTAGTGCAATTGTCATATTTCCTTGACAGATGTTTTTATATCAAAGCTACTTATCAGATATACAAAAAACAACGAAATTTTGAGACCAAAGATTCTGCTTTCTCTCAAGAAAATAGGCTTTATAGAAGGTTAATAACATCAGTCGTGTAAAAGGTTCAAAGCAATAAACATAGACGCTGTAACGTTGTTCCCTTTCCAAAGGGAAGATGAGCAAAGAACTAATTGTAAACTCAAATCATACTCATGCAAAACGTTGTAGGTCGGAAGCTTGTGCATGAATCGTTTCTCTGCTACAAAAGGCAAGAAATTTACAACTCATACTTTATTCCCTATAAACTGCCTTCGCTGTACTTTATTGTTGTACTTTTAGGTGAGAATAACAGACAGTTTACTTTCATTCATAAGCATTTATTTCAGCAACAGGTAAAAATTTACTCCAATTTGTATCATAAAAACACTAGTCTTACGTCATCATCTTAGGGATATACAAGAGACCAAACTCTCTGACGTCACTGATGCAATTATCATCATCTCATTGAAGATATGCAGCTATTCAGTGTGTTGGGTCTGTGCGTAAATAGTGTTCGAATCAAGACAAAGGAAGGCATTGCTGGTCACAGCCTCTCTTATGAATTTATGATATCTGAAAAAAGAATAGTTATCTACACATTCATTCAACTTAATGATAGCTGCAGCTCAATATACTAGAGAGAGTTAAGTGACTTTGTAAATAAAACTTTCCCGGTTCAAAGCAGCTGATTATATGAAAATCAGGGGTAAATACGTTTGGAAACTTGGCAATTTAGGCACTGCAACAAAGCAAACTTTTTCGTCATTCATTTTCCATGTTGCAATGTGATTCGTGACTTTCTTCTCATGCTAAGTCTATATTAAGAATTTGATAATGACATCACATTTATCAAGCACGCACCTTGATTATAGTTTACTGGGAAACTGGAAAATAGAGTGAGGTTAACTTTTGAACAAAGTGCTAACTTGTGTACATTTGCATTTTAAATCTACATGGTTTCTTAAGGATTCGGAGTTGGAAAAATGTGTTGATATTAGACTTAAAAAGGAGGCGTTCATAATGTAGTGCGGCTATTTCAATTTATTTTTTTCGATCAATTTCTTAAGCCTTAAACTCTACAGCTCTAAGCTGCATAGTTTTCGAAAAGCATAATCATCACGTCCCATTGATACCACAGGAATAATGTAGCCAAGCATTGCAGAAATCATGTATGAAGACATTGCAGACTCATGCGTCAAGATATTGCAGGAATCATGTATGAAGACATTGCAGGAATAATGCGTCAAGACATTGCAGGAATATTGTATCCTGGCAGTCTTGGGCAAAGCAAAAAAAGCATTGGTACTAATCCAACACATTCTACTAATATACTCCTAGATTGTCAAAAAAATGTTAATTATGCGTCTCATGAATACAGATCGGAATCAAATCAAAGTTGGTCATGGTTTAAATGACCTGCCATGAAAATTCGGCGATTTGTAATAATTTGTTTAAAGAATGCTCCAGAACAAACTTGCAGTCTCGTAAATAACAAGTAAATTCTAACAACATAGTGAATAAACAAGGAAAACGTTTACATCTAATTATTGATGTATCATTATCAGAAGTCTGGGTGCTTTAACTAGTGGTAGCCGGGGTGGATCTTCGTCATATTCACATTGGTGAAGGTCAATTTTTAGGTTTACTCAAGACCCGAACTCACGAAAACCTCATATAATATACTAGTTTTGCTGTACAGCATCAGAATCAATGGAAAAACTCTAACATTATACTCTATCTTGCGACATTAATTTAATTCTTAAACTTAGTTTGTGTCTTGTTCATAGCATGCTTAACTACGCCCAGCGAACAAACCTACTTCTCCAAATCCATTACACCTGTTTACCTGTGAGGTATCACCAAAGTTCATCGAGAAGATCTCCTTGTCACTAAACCGCTTAGAGAACCAATAAGACTTTGTGTGAATGTTGAATAAATTGGTCACAAATTAGACCTATGTGTCTACGAGTTAATTGTAAAATTTTGCAAATGTCAGCCAAAACGGGGATTTCCATGGGCTGCAAAAGTATAAAAAAATTACAGGGGAAAATGATTTTGCGAATGTGGTGAATTTGGGTTGTCCCCCTCATAAAAATTCGAATGTCATTGATAAGATGGGCATGACTCTACTATGCAAAACTGAGAGATTGCACTTTGGTATCTTCAAGAACACGGAACAGTCCAAGCCTATCGGTGTTAATGGTAGATCAAAGGATCTGTCCGCGTCAGTGTTACAAATTAGTGTTTATTTGAGCATCATCATATCAAAATTCGAAATCTCGAACATGGGTAATCCCTTGACATGGGGTTTGAGCTTATTTGGTAAGGCAGTGCAGTCTTATCAAAACTAAATTGGCCTGCAACAGTCCTACCAATGAATCTTTTTACCTAAAATCTCTTTTCTTATAAGTCTTCTCGCAGTATTTATTTGCCTATTTGGTACACATTTAAAGATTATTTCAATAACAAGCTTTTAGACCTGTCACTTAATTTACTGCTGAGGGGAGCAATTACCTTATTCAGGGAACAGTGACTAATACATCAGGTAGTTTTAGTCAGGTAGTTTTAGATTGGTCGGGTCCTTCATACCCATCGCTCAAGTATACGCCACATGCTACTGTGAGACATAGATATAGGCGTGGCATAATGGGTGTGGCAAAGTGGACGTGGCCGAAGATTTGAATTTTGCGAATGTCAGATTTTGCACTGGATCCGCCCTTGAGTGGAAGCAGCATTTGTATCATACAAAACAAAAGCAAATATAATGTTACTATTTGTCATTGCAATTTATTTCGAATTACTTGTAAACTAGCTCTTGTTACACCCACAAGTAGCAATTAAAATGGTTTAAAATGTTTAATCACAATATTTTTACAATTCTAACAGAGTGGCAAATTAATGTGTCTAACAAAAGCAAAACGTTTATCTTTGCAAAAAATCTAGCGTAAATGAAACAATGTACCAATAAATTTTTGCTTTATCATGCTACCCTGTTCGTTATTATCGGTTAGTATTAATTCCTCATCAATACCTCGCTACTTAGAACTTTCGCTAAGCATGCATCAAACTGTGGAGTCTACTTTCTTTGACATTCACATTTATTTCTATCAATCAAATGATATTAGTCAAAAAAATATGCAGTGAATTACAGACTTTGCCAACATTTAAAAAGACTTGCATGATTGTATAGTAGCAAAGGAAGCCGGAAACATAAAGTTGAAGTTTTGTGCATGGCATCAAACCATTTCTGTAATTCTGTGACAAATTGCCTACACAATTACTCAGCAAGATGGGAAATGCCATGAAAGCAGGTAACTAGAAATTTACCATGGCATTTCTTATGCAGTAAAATCCTTACACTGCACGAACGGTTAGATGCCGTCGCATACATGCACACAAATTATTAAGATTGATACCACTCAAATATGTAGCAGAGAATAACAGTTTAAATTAGTCAATCAAAGGTAGAAGCCATAGTACGTATGAACATTCGTGAAAACGTGACATAAAGGACTGGTCAATTCGGCAGCTCACTCATGTTTCACATCGTCAATGTATTTGATTATTTAAATTTGTTTTTCTATTTGCCATGTCATTAAAACTACATTTTTGACGTACTGTGATTTGGTTTGCAATCAGTTTTAAAGAATAAACTCGCCGTGCCTGCTGTTCCTTCACATAGTTGATTTAAGATAAAAAATGTAACCATTAAGTGTCATCCATTCTTGTTACTTTGACTGTGTCAACTCTGTTAGTTCTAAGGGATAACAGGATGAAGGAAACTTGCCCAAGAAGAGACGCGTAGTTCACAAGATATGCACTGATATTCACAAAAAGAATGGTATTGACCACATTAACAGAACACAGCTGGGTGGTACCTGAAACCACAAATACAACACAAGTTGTTACTGGCAAACATTCAAGGACTGATGAATATAAGGATGACTGATTTTATTTTATGACTCGTTTCTACAAAGCATCGGCAAAGGCTTTGTTCATAAGCCAACTTGCGCTAATGTTGCATTTAGATTCATTACAGTGATTACAAGTATGGAAGAGTACAATGGAGCAGATTCCTATGGTTCAAGTCCATTCCATTTTGTGTCCATTCAAAAATAACTAGATTTGCCGTTCGTGTCTCAAGTCATTGAAAATTTGCATTGTAACCCTGAAAATCTGCTCTCTTAAAGCAACGATTTTCTACTCCGTTTTTTTTTCCGAGTTGAAGAAGCAACGACATGGTCACTCTTAGCTCTTTACTATGCTCATATCGATTCGGTCTCCAAAAGAATGCTTGTTAGTTCAATGGTCGCAATTGGAAAGAGTATTCTATTTCAGAAAAGGCAGAATGACTCATTCTACCATCTGTTCTTTCCATAAGCAAAACCATTCTGTAATTACTGTAGACTTAGTCATCCATAATCAGCGAAAGTCTAAAAAATACATTCTGACAGTCTGAGATATTAAACAAGGATAGAATTCGAAGCCACTGAGTTTCACCGTATTGATACATAGAGAGGATTACTGTATTTTTGTGACTTCGCAGTTGCTACAAGAGAGACTGCGAGGTGTCAATATTAAACTGCTCTTACAAATATCAGAGTTACAGATGGATACAAAAACATTGTTCTCTGGTAATAATCCCTTTATTAATAGTCAAAAGACAACTGAAAGTAGATTAGAATATTGGAGTAGCTTTTTGTGGTAGATGATCCTGCTTAGACTGCAGCACAAAAGTTAAAATGAAACAAGGGAAATAATATGCTTGACTTTATGATATGCGAAAGACCTTTAGCTTTGTCTCACTTGGTCGCAACAAAGGTATTTTGCAGCTCAATTTTGACAGAGAAAGAAAATCATTGGTAGCACCACTGGAGGAAACAGCGAATCATCTATAGGTGTGATCTGGAATCCATTTAATGTAGGTCTTACCTATGGTGCAGAACAAGTATGCCACATTACACAATGAGTGATCGTCTTTAGGAAACAATAAAGCTACTATGACGAAGAATATACATAGAAAATGGAAACTAAAAACGTCAAATGATGTAAACTGTGCTGATGGAACTATTATGTTTAAATCTCAAAGGAATACAGGACAAAGAATGATGATAAACAGCAACAATTTTCTTAGACTGTTGTTTAAAAGACATCCCAATCTATTGCTGTCCATGAATGTCTTCTGTATAGGTATATTACCTAATTCTAACCTAAATTTTGCTTTTCCAGGCTATAATTTCTATGCTCATAAGTAATTTCCACGTCAAATAAACAGAAAGGTAAAGATAAATGTGATTAGGTGCTTCTGTCTGGAATCGCAGGTTCTGGTTCTGACACTGAAAAGCCAACTTGTGCCTTAAGTATATCTTGACTTGAGCACTTAAGTACTTACACTGACATGGACAATGTACCAAAGGAGATTGATAATCAGGATTTTATTCAAATTTCCTGTATCTATAAAACAACGGAACACTGATTACCACAGTGATTCATTTTCGTCACTTTTATCGTTGTAAGCTCTACTAAAATTCCACGAATCGACTTTGACTGGTCTGTTTTAAACAAAGCTTGAGCCTACCTAGCCTATGTATTTGATGACAACTGAACAAGAGTACTCTTGTGAAGATCAAACTCTCTGGTATTTTGGGGGGAGTATTTTTACTACTGACCAAAATGATGTTTGGTCTTAGCTTGAGTAATTAAAACTCAACAGGGATATACTTCAAGGTATAGTTCACCATCTTCAGTTCTAAGACATGACATTGTGTAATATAGATCGTCTATATAGATGCTAACTAAATACAACTAGATTGCATTATGTATTTTTGAAAACCAAGGTAAGACAAAGAAAGACTACTTTTCCAAGTAACTTTTTACCTATTTTATCAAATGAGACAGACGCACACTACATTCAGTCTACATTTTAATAAATGAACGAAAATTTATGGCAAATAGTTCTCTAAGTCACAATACACAGACAACATGAGTAATGGCGAAGTATTGGAGGAAATTAGCCTAAGGAGGAGGTGTTAAGCAAGATGAAAGGTAGAGAAAATTTGACTGCTTCGAAGGATAGCCCAGTGAGCTGTATGAGACAAAGTACTATTAGCAGGCAGGGATGCAGGAACATAACAGGACAGGCACCGCGGAGCAGGGCTATAGGCCCCCACTTTTTCCAAAAATAAAAAATAATGTTTCAAGAGTTGAAAAGAATTCGCTAATGACAGATTAGTTTTTCCGGGACTCAAAGGCGGCATCTGCATTGAGTCCTAGTAATGTGCTGCAGGGATTACTTTTCTGTTATCGTGACGTCAATAATAGAGTCAAAATAGTAACTTAGGTGGTTCGCTCGATTTTAGTCCCCCCACCCACTTTCAGACCACTCCGCGGTCCCTGCAGGAGAGCGCGACTTTTAACTGTAGTAGCTAGGTAAGATCACCAACCACAGAAGAAAGGGGTAAGGTGTATTAGAGAGACTAGACAGAGGCGAGTTTGACGACCGTTGACAGCAAATGCATCTGTGCTAACAAACGAATAAACAGAAAATCAGACAGTCGTTTCAATACAATACAATCCAATTTTGTGCAGTTTTCCTACTTCATGGAAACTTATGCTTCCAAACACATGAGCATGGCGGGGAATATAATAACTGGTTTCTTATTTAAAATACAGTTGCTATGTCTTTAAAATATTTATATGAGATTACGCGTCAGAACCACAATCGCCAACATTATAACAGTAGATTAAACATTATATTTTGCTTGTAATTATACTGTACAAATAATATGTAGAAGCTATGGTGAGTACATGCTTTTCTTGATGTTATAAAACACGTAATATCAAGTGCACCAGCAGCCGCAAAACAGCCCAAAAGTTATTGGGGGCGAATAAGCTAAACTTTTAATGTACGCGTCTTCACTAATTGGCTGATATTCAATAACATCTGCAAACCCTGCCGCCAATTACAGAATTAGATATACGGGCAACAGTCTACTGCAAAGCAGATCAGGCAATTACGCTGCGTTATCCTCCAAGCTTAGTTATTGAATATACAAGGAGTTAAACGCTTGATCTCTGCTTTTCAGCTCTGATTGAAAGCTATTCCCGTCTACTCAAAGAAATCGACTGAAGTTTTTGTTTACAAACAGTAATGGGTCTTTGAACCTATGCCTGCACCTGAGAAAACATGTTGAAATCTGTGAAGTTTATGAAAGCTAAACGGCTTCTCTAAAATGAACAGAACACATATCGTACTTGCATGTGAAGAAAACAGGAGGACGCTAAAGATCACATGTTTCAAACAAGAATACTCGAAGAATGACGTCATAATTATCAGTACTCCCGCGATGCATGTTTGAATAGAGCGGTAAGGGTAGTCGCGTGTTTGTGCTTGTAAGATAAAAACAACTTAATTGTTGGCGATCAAACTATCATTAGCTATAACTCACATATCGTGAGAATGAGTTCAAGTTTGATACCGTAGTCTGTTCTCCAGGAAATTAACAACCAGAAGTCGTTTGCATACTGTTTCGAACTCTCTCTTTTCTTGAACTGAGATTTCACAAATGCAGTTCTATAACCCTTTATGAGAGTTTGGTCTTTTCCGTCTCACAATGTTGGCGCTAAACCGGAACCCGCTTGCAATTAGACACATCCTGCTGGCACTTGGGAAAAACAAGCCCATATTCAAGCAAGTAACGACTGAGTCTGGGCATAAAAAATTGCTGCAAAACATAGATCACTTGTTAGACAAACTTTGGCCTACATTTACGTTCTGTCATAAACAGCATGGGCAGAGACAAAATAAAAAAACTTCCTATCTTTGTTATCCATAGTACATGAACACTTTTTGTATGTATGTTTTCTTATTGTATCAATAAGTAAGATAGTCTTGGCAGTCATTAACCATAACTGTAACTATAAAACGTGTCTTACTCCAATTCAAGAGGTTAAGTGGTATTTTTTTGAATTCACAAAAACTATAAACTAAGGTGATACCAAATGAACAATGTTAATTTGTTGTTAACTATCAGGAAAAACTGGAAGATATTATGCTGTACATTATGATTTTGGTATATTGCAAAGTTATGGTCCCCGGATTTATCCCGAAATGTCGAGAAATATAATTTGTTATGGGAAATATTCAAAAGAGCCGTTCTAGAGATTAAATATGTCTACAAAGGATCCCGGTTTAAATGGGTTGTTTTTTCAGCATGAATTACCACTAATACAACTTAAACGTTCTCAAAAAATAGATATCCTCGGCTTTTGTTCTGAAAAACACAACCTCCCTCAAGGAATCGATAAGCACAGATACGTCGAAGATACCAGGGACAATATGCCCTCCAAGAGAAAATAGACCCTCAGATTTCCAAAAGTTGATAAAACATTCAAGAACTTTTCTCGGAATTTGTCACTATTTCTTTCGTTATTAATGCAAGGGAAATGGTACTGGATAAGGTTTTTAATGCTCCCAAGAGCACAGTGTAGGCAAATTTTGTCTGTATAGCACTTCCCTGTCCTCTATTACCAGTAAAGTTTACAGTGCATAGAGACGAACGACACCAAAGTTTGTTAATAAAATCCCTGTCATCGTGGCCAAGATGCTAGTGAGTATATTTGAACAAGGAAGTAAAACATAGATTTTGATGTATGAATAAACAGAGAACGCGCAGGATATGGGCTTAATACTGGTAACTCTTGTCACACGTACCATGAATAAGCGTGCGAACGTCAAGTGTTCACAAAATGTAAACAAAAATGGGGATTATATCTCCTGCTAATGGATGCAATAGGGACTTAAGTGCTATATGCAGAGGATTATGTAAGATCCAGGAAAAATCAAACGTGAAGTAGGGTTTCAATGGTAAGACAATTTAGGTAACAATAATCATTAATTCAGTCAACGAGAACGACAAAGTAAGCAACAGAGCAATTTCAGAGCTCAATTATTCATGGAGTTCGTTTTACCTTCGTTTTACGGCGTAGTCTCCATAGCACTAAGAAGTACAAGGAAGAACAGTGAGATTCATTACAAACCTAAGCAATCTCAACGACTTACATTCCTGGAGCGATAACGTTATTTACTCCGAAACATACCTGCGTACTTGCAAATTTAGACAATAATGCCACATAAATGGCTTGTAACTCCTCTTGGAACTAAAGGCACAAGACAAACATCGATGTGTCGAGTTTATACTGTACACTTGTAACTATACAAAAGGTAGCACATTTGCTAATGACAACAAAGATATAGAGCTTAAATAAAGAGGAATTGTAATATTCAACATAAAATACAAGGATGGTTTTTACCTCAAGAAAGCTTAACTTAGACCAAGGGTAAGCAATATGTCATCTACCGATAACAAGATGTATCAAAAGTGTTGACTTTGCAGTGTGACTAATGAAATGTCTCACACCTTGATGCAGTACTAACAGCATGTACAATAATCTACCCACACAGAACTTCAGAAAGGACTCTGCCGTCTCTATGACCAAAAATTTGCAAATAAAGCCACAGCACACCACTTTACAATCTGTTTTCACATAATCTCCAGCAATAGCTTAAAAAGTTTAACCGGAAAACGGCCTAATCAGCTTTGATACGATTGGTTCGTAGAACAATAACTCACAACCTCCAAGCTGTGTAAATGTAAACGACTCCGTTCTGGATCACTTTTGCTGCCGTCTTGAACATAGTTTGATA
Source organism: Chironex yamaguchii (assembly GCA_024741275.1). Classification (NCBI taxonomy): domain Eukaryota; kingdom Metazoa; phylum Cnidaria; class Cubozoa; order Chirodropida; family Chirodropidae; genus Chironex; species Chironex yamaguchii. The sequence goes on along the minus strand of JANTCA010016710.1, from coordinate 6,201 downwards.
TTCAGATCACATGCCGAGATTATTTTAAAGTCACTACTGATCACTTAAATAAGCAGGAAGACGTTTTGTTTTGACAATAACTCCGCTCAAAGTTGGTTGTGCTAGGATCTTCTGTACTTGTACAGAGCATGAACTCGGTAGCAAAGAATGGTAATCAATGAAAACTTGTATCGGGCGAAAAAACGATTTTCTGATCTAAAAAGTGAAGGCATATGAAAATACAGCTGCCCTTAGTGCCGACATTTGATCTGTTTTCCTTGTAACGTTTTCATTTAGTAGGTTCTCGCATCTCCAAAATCCACATGCCGAAAGCTTCAGCTTCTGTCAAATTGGTACGACGTCGTGGAAAAGGTAGACGGCCAGGCATACTAATGATGTTTACCAAGTTAATTACTAGCAGTCTATTAATGATGTTTTATTTACACAGCTATATTGGACTATTTAAGTCGTTTATGTAGTAACTAATGAATTTATATTCTTTGCACAGTGTACTTTATCCCTCTTTACCTTAGGCGTCTAGCAATTTTGAACTATTAAGGAATAAAAAAGATGCCACTAAATGATGAATGGTGCAGAGCGCAAGAGGTGTCCTAGTTCTTTTAACATTTCTTCTTGTTTTAAGTATTTATACGAAGCCACAAATTTATGACAAAAACAGCACCAGTTTATTTCAGGAATCCTGAATCAACTCAATCGTTTCTTGGTAGATTATGTATCAACAAAGAACACGATATTCATCAAATTCAGCTAAAACCAGAAAAGATAAAAAATTTTCTTTCTATCTTGACAATAAACTTGAAGACAAATAATTAAGAAGCGTTGATTTACATAATTTAGCACTTATATTCCCATTTAAATTTTGTAATTGACTTAGATCGTTGATAAAGCGTTGATTCACTACTTCATTGTAAACCTTGTTTCCGTTAGTAACTGGGTAGTTAAAGCCCGACGTCATAATAAAGAAGATTTTTATGTTTTCTATGGTAAATACACCTAAGCAGCCGCGAAGACGTGACAAGGCTAACTCAAAGTTCTCGCCATCATGATTTGTTCTCAAAACTATCTGGTATTTTCATCCACTATTTTGAACCTAGGGGGCAAGTTTATCTCAAAGACTTTAAAATAAGTCTCGTTTCGAAGAGAGTAAAGTCAATGCAAGTTTCCCGAGTGTTACAAAATTACAAAACGTACATGCATGCGCTTTACACTTAAACGAGCAAGGAATTGAAATGGTGATAAACAGAAAAGGTTTTGACCTTTAACTAAGTTACAAGCGTATGCTTACAATGAGGAGACTGGTCTACGAACTTATTGATCCTTGAACTTTAGAGTTAATTGATATGAGAATTGGAACACCAAGTCTTGATATTTACATCAAACAAACTAGAGAAAAGCTCAATCCTCTATCACTGGTAGTTAAAAACAGAATTAATGCGATGTTTCTACTTGTGCAATTACAAGACGATGTTAATGGATAGTGAATGAAAGCTCTTAACGGACTGTAAGATTTAGCGATGATCAGTGCTTCTTGCTTGGTTTACATCTACCCGATTATTCAGATAGAATTCCTCTTTAAGCTAACAGCATGATTTTGTCTCGGATTTTCCAAACATAATTAATTAAGGCCACATGAAAAATAACTAAACAGTTATGACCCTGAGATGCAGTTATGCGATTAGACAATAACTCGTGACCCATCTGGATCAGGCAAATGTAATCAACAAACGAGAACTGCATATGCCTATTTTGTCGCTTTGTGACTTAACCTTTATTACTTCAAATTGCAACCACATTGTACGCTATCATGTAATCGCGAGTGCTTCCAGATAGTTTTCGCATATTAACATCAGGCATACAATTTGCAATTTGAAAAGAATAGCGAGCGAACCCACAAAAATTGCCAACGCCAAACTCAAAACAGGTCCAACGCTTGAACGAAGGTAAACAACTATACAGTGCACTGTCTACTTGACAGCAGAGAGGCAAAAGGAACCCTCATATTGCTTTGGCTGACTTGTTCTTTAGTTAAACGTCGCTACGGTGTTGACTTCTATTTGGTCTGATGTTAAGTTAAACTAATGAAATTTGAAGGTTATCCCGTCTTACCTTTAAGCCAAAGTAAACGTCCGGGCTTTAAAACTTGTTTTTCCTTGTTCCGTCTGGACTTTTCACTTAAAATTTCCAACGAACTCTGAAAAGCACTACGGACAAAGAAAGTTAATAATTCCCAGGGACAACATAAGCTAGAAGTTGCAACTTATGCACTAATTTAAGTCTAAAACGCGTGATTCCTGACTAAATGTAACACCTCATCACAATCATACACACCGTCGTCGTTAAGGATACCCACAGGGTTAAGAAACTGAAAGGATACGCCATTATACACCTTTTAATTATTCAAATCCTTGTTTGTTCTTTCTTAATGATTCAAACAAAGACAAAAGAACTTGGTCATTTGCATAAAAAACATGGCCGCAACTTTCTGTTGCTCTCAGTGGGCGGCCATGGCTTCGTAACATAAATTTCGTTGAAATGATAAGCGATTGTACTCTTAGGCATTGAGGTAGATTTGGTCTTCTAGGCGACTTAACGTTAAATAACAGCCTAAAAAGAATAGGGAGACCTCTCGAAATGTTGGTATTTCGCGGCTTAGCTAGAGCTTACAGACAAGACAGGTACTGTTTTCCGTTCTTGTCTATTCAGCGCAAATCCACAACAAACATTTACTCCCCAGAATAAAAGGATTTTTGTGAAATTTTCGATTATCCTTTTGCCGCTGGGTAAATATTACCTTTAAAGTGTACAATTGGACAGATATTCCCATGAAGAGATCGAGTTACCTCCTCTCATAGTATAAATTATTGCATAATTATAGTTAGAATTGAGCATTATATCAAACAGGTACACATCACTGGCGTAATAATTCGTTGACTTCAAGATATACTCCTATGTTAATCTTGACAAGAGCTACAGAATAATTTGGATGCGAGTTATACAATTACTCTACTTATGGTATCAGATTACACTGTACTATATTTCCCTTGCACACATTTTCGGGCAATATACCTATTATCAGTTACTATAGATACAACTGAGGTAACGTACACTTCGCCTCTTTGGTAGCTAGTTCTCTACGATTTTATTCAATTCATCAACCCTATTATTTGCATAAATGCATAAGGAGTATCGATCTCCAGTACCATACTAAAGTATTCAATTCCAGACGGATGTTAAAATGATTTTACTACTCAGCAATATAAGATGGAGAAAGTAAGCTTGTTGCCAGTCTCATGTGTAAGCTGGTTTGTTCGCTTTGAACTGTATAAACCAATCAAACTTGGTACCCTTTACCTTCAGTAATCATCTACTTGAGGATGATTATGCCAGTGCAAATTAATCAATGATCGACATTAAAACTCAACAGTACTTCCTGTAATTTATGCTCCATGCAGCCTACTTGCTTTAGAGAGGGCAAATATTATGCTCTTGTCAATATAAAGTTCGCAATCTTTGGATTAAAAATTGATTGCAAGATATTCAAAAAGATACTATGCAACCACTTGCTAACTTATGCACTTTGCACAATAGCAGTGATGAGACAGGGAGACTTCCAGCTATAGAGAGTGATTGAAAACGAGCTTCCCAGACAGATATTGCGAAATAGCACCGAAATAGTGTAATCACAATTTGCCTTCAGACCAAACGCATACATACTGTTACTTGTGAAGGTAACACGTGCAGGACCATTAAACGTCATCTTTGCTTGATCAGTCTGATATCATTTGCATCTGTTTAGCATGTGCATTAATTGATTGAGACTACTTTGTCGTCTGCATTTGTTTTTGGAAAGTGGCAACAGTAATCACTTTGCCTCCAAGAGCTCAGTTGGTTGCCATTAAAGAAAACTCTGACTATCTCGGGTTCAAATCAATGTCTACCGACTTAACACCATACGCATTTCTTACTGAGTAAGACGAACCTACTTACTTCTATCTGGAACTCGTACTTACGGTGAATGAATAACTTAGAGGTACAAAGTACATGTCCCTTGTGAGAGTATTCTGAAACAGATGTACATCCAATTACGCAAGTGAATTATCGAGGTCAAAAAAGTAAGAATGTGTTGTTAGATTTACGGTTAAAAGGCCCTAGTTAGAAGTGCAAGCTTCGTACAAGATGGCTCTGCTTACTTCTATCTGGAATGCTCTCTTGTAAATCTCGTAAGTTTATGGCAGTTTATAACCGTGTTAACTCACCAGCATTTTCAAGTCTACCCAAGGAAACTTTAGTGCAAATTCCAAATAATAAGACGTTTATTTGATTTTACCGCTACAAGGCATTGCTTTTAAAGTGTGCCCTGTTAAGAAGTAGAGCTAACTAGCCCTACATCAATTCTCACTTGAGTATGTCAGCAAGGAATTAACTCTTAGTTATTATACTTCAAAGGATAAAATCGTTCTATTTGTAAAAATCCAGGTTTTGATATTAAAACACATGATGGCATACAGTCAAACAAGTGGTAAATAAAAAGCAATGTTGAATAAAAATTTCGTTGCAAGACATCACTAGGAAATATTACTTGTTTTTAGTTATCGAAACTTCTTAAATTTCAGTGTGAAAACAGTAATTTAATTTCAGACATACAATGATATTTGTATTTTGGAGAATATCGAGTTTTCTATATTGTGACAAACTCGTGATATACCACTCATAATGCGGAGTGAGAAACGACTGCTCCTCAACTTCTGCGGACTTTGTGTGCTCCAAAATTGTGAATGACGAGTTTTGAATCAAATGGAAAACTGTTTATTCTGCACAATACAAATTATGTAGTAAATGTAATGCGAAACGTTATACACTAAAATACTGTTTTTATTCAGCACCAAACGCATCATATACCACTCAGAGTTTGTAAAGAGACACTACTGCTCTTCTCCTTGTGCACATCTGTCTCCCTGGCTGCCAGAGTACTGCGAGGAATTTGCTATTGAAAAAGGATTGATCAGAGAAAGTAACGGGAGATACCTCTTATAAAAAGCTCATTTTCTTTATCGCCCCTTAACCCTGGCATTCGTAGATAACAAAGTTCGACGATAGGTATGCTAGAAAATAAATACAATTGGTAAAAGCTCGTACAATTTTGTTAAGTAAAAGCAGCTCAAAACATCTAAATTATATACCATCACTTAACTGAGCAAGTCTGTAAGATACAATTTCCATAACTTCGACGTAGCACGGAGATAATTGACCACTGGAGCTTGTGAAAAGGCCATTAATGCCTCTGTTGCATCACGGCTTATGACACAAACTCTTTACTGTATGGCCTACCAGCTATTGAACTGAAACAAACTCGAAAGGATCCAAAATTCTGCGGCTAGGGTTCTGACAGGTGCATCAAAGTATGATCATGTCATCCCAGTATTGAAATAACTGTACTGGCTGCTCGTTTCATCACGAATTGAGTACAAGATTTTCATGCTTGCTTTTAAATGTTGGGCACGTATGGGCACGTCACTATCTGTAGGTTCTTGTGCCTAAGTATGAGCCTGCCCGCAAGACAAGGACGGTTTGTGATGGTTACTTATTGAAACGCAGCAGGACAAGTTCGAAAACAGCAGGAGATCGTTCATTCAGTTATGCAGCATCAACTTTGTGGAAAAAACTTCCGTATTTAATTCGATCATTAGAATCACTTTGTAGTTTCAAGCAATCATTAATGACATGCCTATTTAGGCCGTATTACTCTTTGATGAGATGAGATTACTGTAGATATCTAATTTGGTGACTTTTAGGTGTTTGCTATCAGATTTAGGAAAATGTAGGAACAATTAGGTCCCAATGGAGTATTAAAAGTATTGACAAATTTGATCTTATTATGGAGTTCTTTATTGAATAGGTTAGTAATTTACGTAAATTTCCTCTCAAAATCCTAATTCTGGACTCTAATTTTATGTTACGTAGTTATGTTGTTTAGCACCTATGAGCCCTGGGGGTATATGGCGCTATAAACGTGGCTATAATATTATTAGAATTATTATTATTAAGAGACTACATGATCCAAAGAGCATTGTAGAAACAGTTTTTTTGCTACGCACAACGTGAAGGAAGTTGAGCTTACATTAGCAAACTTTGTTCTTATGAATCCATATGGCAAACTAGTAGAACACCAGCAATGGTCGAACACACAGGGACTTCGAATAT
>JANTCA010016699.1:3015-25202 GCA_024741275.1 Chironex yamaguchii | reverse complement strand
TCACAATTGTCTGCGTACATTATCTCATTAAATATAGAAACAATTCATTGTTGTAAGAAGTAGCCGTTGCTGCTATCTTGTCCACGGAAATTTATGAACTCCATTTTTTGACCAGTATCCAGAGTCCAGTTGGCTGAACAATATTTTCTCTCACTGAACTATATTTTTAAGGTTTTCTGTAATCTAATAGGATTATAAATTAACGAGTCCTTAACTGACATTGGATACAACCCATACTCCGACGTTTCCCCTAGACTTGTCAAAGAGTTCATAGTATAAAATTTCTAATATTAGGGAATATACGTTATGTGATGAGATAAGAGGATAAGAGGCTCTTTAACGGTTTTGTCAATTTCTTAGAGGTAATGTCCCCAAGAAGATAATTAACTGTTGTCAGAAAGCAACGGTGGCTGCTAGCTATTTCGCCAGGGCGCATTTAGCCAATTTTCAACTATATTTCTTGTCTTCAACGAGAAAGTCACACCTACGGTACCGAAGAAGATACATAATCCTTCGTTTCCATATTTTACTTCAATAGCTTGTACACGACCCCAGGGAAGTTTTACCACAATATCTGACGTAACATTAAGAAAGTAGAAACACGCAATAATGATTAGTTCAATCCATTCAATTGCGGAGTTGGACCAGTCCTTCGAACTTATTTTATCTACATTTTTAAAAGTACATAGCCATTGCGCACGAAAGTCCCTGTCAGTTGAACATAAATTGTCAAAAAGTCATGTCACGAAGAGAAATGTCAAAATAGCTAAAAGAAGGGAAAAAATCGACTTCCGTGAGTCGTCTGTAGATGTTCATAAGATGCTTTCTTCTAGACGAAGAACTAGTTCTTGTTATAAACGAGTTGTGTTTTTTTCAAAAAAATACAAAACATTAACTAAGAGCACGCATCGCTTGCCTTTAATAAGGTTACCTGGTTGCTTCATTAATAATGATTTCGTCTCTGGATCGCAGTCAAGCGATCACTTCTAATCACTTACATGCACTATTTAGGTTGTTAACTCCAGTAACATCTGTCACCTTCTGTTTTTAGGCCAGCGCATTGAAACTCAAATGCACATGTACTGTGTATAGTATTGACCCTACATGTTACACCTAAGGGCCGTCTACCAGACCTCTAAGACCTGGCTTGTTCTTAGAGACTAGCTACGGAGAAATCCCGGGGTCGTAAGTGTTCTGTCGGGGCTGGTTTTCGCCTTGCATATCTAACCAAGTAGTGTTATTAATCCAAAGCTAAAGACTTGGTTTATGGGCATAAAGGCATTTCTACTTTCATTTATGATGCATTTCGAGGTGCAAACCTCGCAAGTCCCTTATACTTTAGCCTTGCACTACTTTGCGCTTACCGAGGAGAGGTTATGTGTTCGTCGGCGAGATCTCATACCTTGAATGCACGAATTATCAAATGATTTAAGCACTCTTGATCACAGCTGGTCTTGCAGTAAAGTAGTTGTATACTGCAAATTGTACATTTTGTTTAACAAATGTATTTTGAATTTACTTTGATTGTTTAGGATAGTTGAAAATGGCAGGGAAACCGTTGAGGTAAGAGAAAATGGAGTGCTGAAACAAAGAACTGTTGATGGTGTACCACAGTTAACCGACCAAGGGGATAGACCTAAACTCAAAGGTCGTTAATGTCTATTTTGCGCATCGTTCCTTATCACGCCTCCTATTCCCAAAATATATGTTTAGAGCGATTCGGCAAAGTGGCTGTGCGGGATATCCAGGATACTGTAGCATCAGTGAGGATGACTTCACTTGTCAAAACTGTTACTTTGATTTTGGGGGCATCAGTTGTATGACGTTGACAAGAGTAAGTGTTAGCTGCTTGCTTACTGTTTATACTGGAAAGGTTAAAAGCTTCGTTTGTGTAGCAGCTGTCTTTGAGGAATATACGTGGACGCTACAAATCTGCTTGTAACATGGGGACCAACATAACCATAATTCTCTGGGGTAATGCACTGTAATTTGCACAAGTTAGTTAAAACTTACTATCTGTACTTACGTGTAGAATTACCGTTCGATATTACGGAATATGTTTTCGTGGATTTTACTGCTATCAGGACAGTCAGCAGGACACTTTCTAGATGAATCTTTTCTCCCTGAAGCTCTTTTTCTCCCTGAATATCTTTCTTTTTCTCCCTGAATCTCTTTCTTTTTCTCGCTGAAGCTCTTTTTCTTGCTGAAGCTCTTTCTTTTTCTCCCTGAAGCTCTTTTTCTCCTTGAAGCTTTTTCTTTTTCTCCCTGAAGCTCTTTTTCTCCTTGAAGCTCTTTCTTTTTCTCCCCGAAGCTCTTTCTTTTTCTCCCCGAAGCTCTTTCTTTTTCTCCCCGAAGCTCTTTCTTTTTCTCCTGGAAGCTCTTTCTTTTCCTCCCTGAAGCTCTGTCGTTTTCTCCCTGAAGCTCTGTCTTTTTCTCCTTGAATCTCTTCCTTCACGTCAGGTTACTGCTAGGCCACCCTTGATTAGGCCCATTTTAAAGGGGTAATTGTGACTGCAACTTGCGTTGCTACATTGTATTTTAAAGAGGGACAAAAATGTCAGTTTAAATGATGTGTGAGAGACTTTGGGTTGGGATGTTGACTTTGGCTGCCTGGTATTCATCTCTTGTTAGATGTAGATTGATCATTTAGTAACCTTAAAAACGATGTTCATGGTTCGAATCCAACAAGGAAAACAAAGGTAGACGAAAGGCACCAACTATTTGTAATTTTAGTAAAATAACACAAGGTACGGTCAAATCGAGACAATCATGGACAAATATGCAATCGTGTCTGAACAGACAAGACTAGGTCACTCCTCACTAGGGACACTTATGCCACCTCAGTTTAAAATTGGAATTCTTCTGATAAAACGGCGCTGATTCAGTTTCATTCTTATTTGCAACGTAAAGCTTACAGTACCAGTACGAAAAGATATCGTAAAGGGTCGTCAAGCATTAGGGTTTTTTCCTTAACAAGAACATAACAGTAGGAATTTGAAAAACGTATGTTTTGCATCAGTGGAGGAACCGATTGTGGACGCTGTTGAATTAAATACACTTACCAGACTAACACCTAAATTTTCATGGAAGCTCCATACCTATTGCATTCAAGTGGCCGGGGAAATTAGTCTATGTCAAAGTTTCTATTGCCGCCCGCCGTCCTGTTAATATATCTTGGGTGATTAGGTAAAATATTACACGGGAAATTGGTCTTTGCAGCATGTAGGTTGATCAGAGATAGCTAGCTTTGATAAATAGTATTCATTCATTGTTGGCTAGGGTAGGATTAGAGAGTTGTATATTGAAGGGGTATTTATTTGCTTGTGGCATGCCTTATCTTTTAATGAAAGAAGTAATGTAGAAAATGTAGTTTAAGGTTTCATGCCCCATGCTTACATCTAGTAAGTTTGTAATGACTTCTGTCAAAGTGCAGTTGAAGGTACTAGAAGGTTATTGTGAACCATAAATGTTTTATGTATCAAAATAAGATGAAGCTATGCGTTATCGTTTTCCGGTAAGCCCCCGTCTATATTTTATATCTCCTGCCATCCTGCTATGCGCGACGGGCAGAGGAAGAGAATGTGATTGGATCAATATGACAAAAGAAATAGAATAACAAGTTGTGATTGGTTAAGGGGATCTGGGACGGGGGTACTAGCAGTTTGGATTAAAACCATTGTTACTGACTTTGATTGCACAATAGTAATCATTGTAATATTCTCTATACCTCTAAGGTTCCTTTCATTAGAAAATAGAGTTCTTCTGGGAATCAAGGATAAGTCGGTTTGTTCTGATAAGTTGGTTTATGACATCTCATGCTTTTTCTCTTTCAAAGTCTGTGATACGTAGTTACTTTTGAACCACCGCTACAGCATACATAATCAGCACTTGTTGCCTTCGGTTCCTCTCAGGGAAAACAACCAAAACAAGAGAATACTTTCTGCATGACTGCCTTCCTTATTGTTGACAATTTTATTTCGAGAGATTTATCTCTATTCCAAGCCACTTCCTTTACATTTGACCGCTATATCACGTACGATTTAGTCCTAAACAAAACTCTGTAATTAACATTCATGTACTCACTCAATTTGTAAGCGGAGTGGTCTACTAAAACATCTATCCTGTTGTATGTTACAGTTATTCTGTTTTTAATACAGTTTAAGGACACATCATCAATGCGTTAATTTGTTGCCCCTCTGTACGAGCACTCCTGTTTGTGGTGGCTTTGTTGGTCACTTTCGCAGCTGAGGTTCTCGCGCAAGCTTACTGGCCATGGTTGAGGGAGTTTCAGCTCTCACAAAAGCTTGGAAAATTAGAGAATTGACGACATTTTGGTAGAGTTTGTGTTAAGTAGTCAAATATTTGTTTTTGTTGTTGGGATTGCAGCATTTGTGAGTTGCATTGACGTGGCTGTGAACCTGCATTAAATTGTACGGTAAATCCTCGAATTGCCCCCCTCGAACACCCCCCCTCTAATAAGCACTCATCCTAGAACTACAAATTGTTAATAAGCCCCCACTCCTAACATGTTGATTTTTTCCATCTGAGGTTCCCATTAGCGTTTTGTCGAGTTGCCACCAATAGTTCGTGCAGTTGGCAATGATGAATTAAATGCTCATAAAGGAATTAAGTACAAGGTCTTTTAACGAATGTCTCGTTATGTAGAGCAAGAGAGGATTTTGTTTTTCAGTTATGGTACCAATATCTGGGCGTCTGGTTGTCTGTGTATGAAATATATTTCACTGGAACAACAGTAATGGCAACAAGCATGGTGTTTTGTATTTGCAGCATCGAGAAACTAATTTATCAGTTGACAAATTTCAACTAAATTGTGACCAAGCAATTGCTCGTTTTTTTCATGGCATGCTGACTGAAAAGTGCCAATTGTATTATGGTCATATCTCATGGCCTTTCCCGATCGTCCTTATGGTAAACCCGTTCTTCTCCTACCTTAGGGCACTACATTTCCTCATTTCTACGATGTTCTTGAATGCCGTCAATTCCACTTTGTAATTTATATCGCAATGAACTAGTACTCCTCTGGCCATTTTATAATCAATAAGAAAAAATTGTTGCTAAATCAATCGTAAAGATTATAGACTAACCATATATTTAGATTATTCTTATTAATTACGAAAAGAAATTTTTAAGTGTCTTGCTTCAGATAATTTTATTACCCGCCCACTCTTACAAGCCTCCCCGGAACAAGTTCCATCTGAAAATATAAGAAATAAATAAGTCCTCACGGGGCTAATTTGAGGATTTACATTAATGGTAGATTTTTGGTTGGAAAAGTTCAATTCATGAAACTTTAATAAAGCGATTGCCCATCAATATCACACGAAACAAGCATTTTATGTTGTTTGTGTTTGTAAAGTGTTACAGTTTGTATCCACTGGCTTAACATACAAAGGAAACAGACATTATAATAATAATATTATTAACGAATGCTCAAATTAGCCGAAATTTTTTATTTTTATCGACGACTAGATTTACAATATTGACCAGCTTTTTGACGTTCGCACTAAAAGCCCCAAGCGTCTAGAGCGCCAGTTAACAAGACATTGGTGCCCAGACTATACAACATTTATCATCTAAACCTGCGTTGCAAAACATATTACAACGTAAGTGGTGTAAACATAGAAGATTCAATGATGGGCAAGTCTGTAGACGTAAATTTATCACAGGAAAAAGACTTAAAGGTACCATCGACGAATACTGTCTGATATCCCATATCAGTGTTCATATGAACAATGGGTGCCAGACTTCACAAGGCCGAAGTAAAAACAAATGGAAAATGATAAATTTACTGTAATACAGTTGAAAAGTGAGTAGCGAGTACTCCCCAACGTACTTACGAAGTCGAACTCGTTTTCGTCCTAATTCTCGGATATCTCAGTTTAAAAGCAGTTGCGAGATTTACTCAATAGAAATGGCGGATGCTATAGCAACAATTGCGTGCAAGATTCGATTTGACAACTATAACTGTAGATGAGGCCTGTCTGGACTTCGTTTCCACAGAAATGACATTCCTCGTCTTGTGCGTGCTATTCTGTTACTTTCGAAATTCGTTTTCCTCAGTCCACGACGAAATTTCAACAAAGTTTTTCTGAACAATGAGGAATAAGAAAAGCTTTTCTAATACCTCATTGGTCCTGAACGACTGTCGTCAGTATGAGGTTTCATGGTGATTCCCACATAAGGTGCGCAGATCAGTTGCGCACTTGAAAACACGTGCTCGTATTGGATCCAACCCCCCCTATAAATTTCCTGGTCGTTTCAGAAAATTATTTACTTTATGTCTACATGCAAACCGTGGACATCCTTGAAGTGCGTAAGTTACAGGGAAGGGAGTGACAGGAATACGCATTCCTTGCACTCGCCATCATCTCACTGAGGAGGTAAAGTATACTGGTGAATTGGAGGATATACTAATTGGTTTAGTAAATATGAAATTCTTTTCATTTTTTTCCTCGTTTACATTCTTCATTTTAAATGGAAAATAAATAAACATTTAGTTTGTATCAACTGATCTTAAATGTACACGGCCGGTACACTTTTGCCAAGAAGACCTTAATGAATGACTCGAAATAGCGGGGTTCGAATTAGAGAACGGGGTTCGAGCTGAGGATTAGAGAACGCCTATTGACAATTGTGAAAAATTTGACATTTAAAGCATCCAACATATTAATACTGACTTCTGATAACTACTTTTCAAGTCAGCCATGACCAGGGGTGGCGCTAGCGGCCAAAAGATGATGTGCCAACAATACCAGGAGAGCTCAAATGCCGACGATTTCGAAAATATTGCCGACATTTTTTTGAATTCCATTGCACAAACTCTTGAATTTGTATATTTACTTTAATAAACGGTTACCGTAAATTGGAGCCTTCACTTTCGAACTTGTCGCGTGGATTAAATACTCAAACTAATTATCATTATCATCATTACATTTTACAATCCTTGCCCTGTCAATGCAAATGACTGCTTATTGTATCTAAATCTTTTTTTCTTTTTTTTTGCTGTTATGGTTGCTACATAGACTGTAAAAGGATTCTGAGTTACACTGATGCACCAAGTAGATACGATCGAAAAGAAAACTAAAACTGAAACAGCATCAACTCTTCTAAATTTTGGCATAATCTTTCGTGAGTTAGAATTTCGTGTCGTTTTACAAGCTGCCATGCAAAAATAATCATGGTGCTTCAAAGAAACCTGTCTTGTAAACATTGTATGAGCGTGTTTTAATTGAAACTTAAGATAATCACCCATTACAAATCGCGCTCCATTTTGTTGGTACCATTTCAATTCTACGGGATGCGGGGACCATATCTCACAGGCAAAAGCACAAAATATAGCTTTTCTCTTATTTTTTGTGAACATTATGATATACTTTATCATAAATAAAATCAACTATCTGTACAGTAATTCGAAATAAAGCGCATTAGTAGACATATCATCAACTATTGTAAAGGCCTATTTTTGCAAACAAAAGATCCCTGGAAATGCTAGATATTTAATCTTATTTCGTGCCTTTCACATTCTAATAAGATGCGATTTCGCGTCGGATTTTCAACACAGTCACAGTCAATACATTCCGAGAACAATTTTCTATCTTCGGCAAGTCCAAGTGCCAACAATGTTTTTCTCTTTATATATTTGGCTCCCGACGAGGTGTCATTAGAAACTTTCGGGACACCTGACCCCAGAGCGCCATCCTTGGCCATGACATTGGATAAAGCTATACATTGTGACTCAGTTGTTCTCCTTTGTGATTAGGTATCAAGAAATGCAAGTTATGGTAATGATAAGAGATTTAAAATGTTTAACGCTAACTTCAAGAAGATAAAAGGAACAAGACCATTGAAATTTCTTTGAGCCAAAATCTGTACCTTTGCGGTCCCGCGATGCCTAGATTTTGCAAACCTAGTACTCTACCAACCTTTAATTTCATACGCTGTAATCCTAATTCGACCCTCAATGATAGTACAGGAAGCAAATGAATATTCAGAGGGAATCAAGACTACTACCTGCCATAAGAAACTTTGAATTTTTTCATTCTGAGGATGCATAAGTGCACTTAAATTTAGGCCGCCCTTAAACTGCGGGATAAAGACTACTTCATACTAAATATTGAATATTCATAATTTTTAGAAAGGATACAACGGACGTAAAGGTGTGCAGATCATTGGCAAGCAATTTTGGCACATCATAATATGCTCAAAAGTATAGGCATGGAATTCCAGGAGAACGGAAAGGCCAAGTACACATTCGCTTTATGCACTGATACACACTTTTACACTCATGAAAGATTCAGTTCCTCTCAAAACTACCTCTTTGCCGGGAAAGACTTTGACAGAGCTTTATATGCGCTGTATATTATTGATGAAGTTCTTCGTGGACGTCTTCTGAAACACTTTAAAGATTGGTGTGAGAAAAAAACCAAATATCTTCCAAAATATGTCCTGAAACATCTTGATTTGCTTTCCTCAGCTTGTGAGAAAGGAAAAAAACTGCCTCCTGCCACATCTTCAGTCCAAAAAAAGATAGAGCCTCTTCTAAGCTCCTTGCGAAAAAAAGGAAGGCAAACTTCAGAAACTTTTAAGTTTTGGGATGACTTCATGCAGAATGTTTTGGTTCAGTTCAAACTGTTTGTCCTTGCGACAAGATCAGCTGACTGGGGACTATACAAACAAGCCATGAAAAAGTTGTATAGTTATTGTTTGTTGCAAACAGAACCACATACTGCAGATACATTCCTGTGTCCATTGCCATGATGGATATGTTACCAGAGGAAGGTGAACATGCTTTTGAACAAGGGGATTTTGTTAATAACTCACCAACTCCATTTGATACACCTACATTTGATATAGATATTGTTGGAATAGTGATTTAACCATCACTGTCTTCGTCTTCAACACATTGCACAGTCCTTTTCTCATCCAATTTTGTGTGGCACTTGGCCTTAAAATGACCAGGGCTTTTTACATCGTTGGCACGTCTCCATTAGTGCCCAACAATTCCCTTGATGTGGGTAGGTTCTGCCAAATCAAACACATGTTTTTGACTTTGTTTCCTCGGAATTATTAAGTCTTGACCGTGACCTGTGTCTGCTAGTATTACCTTGTTTTTGTTGACTACGCCCTCGTTCACTTAGGACCGATTGCACAATGCTGTTATTACTGACTGAGTTCACACAGTTGAAATTTGGTCTGCTCAGCAGCTCTGGCATGTTTCAAGAATTCTTGTGTGCCCATCCCTCATTGCCTCTTTCTTTAGGATTGGATCCTTACAATGATTTACTAAATGTGATAGTTGCACTAGATCTACTACCTGCTCCTTAGTAAGTTCACCTAAATTAAGGTCAGCAATACATGCTTTTACTCTAAGATTAAAGCTATCTACTGATTCATTTGGGCCTTGCATAACTTAGTGCAGCATATTCATAAGATATACACAATAAATTTTGGGTTTAAAGTAAGTATTTAAACGTTCTACCAGTAAACGATAGCAATTTCAATCAATAGCAGTACCTGTGTTGCCCAAACGTTTAATAAGTTTCCGACTGTCTTGGCCTATGTAATGCCTTAATAGATTGTATTTTTCGGCTGCAGTGGTTACTTTCATGACTAATATCATGGCCTCGAATCCTTCGAGCCAATCTTCCCATTTTGTGGCAACACTAGGGTCATCAACAATTGTAAGCGATGCATACATTAGTAACTGCATAGCCTTTTTCTCAAATCGTTCAAAACTGACGTACTTGAAAGCAGGAAACAAAACCGATTCAAACTTGCACAAACATGTGGGTGTCAAAATCGGTGTTCAAAGTTGAAGGTATCGATAAATTGGAGTAGCAATACGGTCCAAATGTTTAAGGAACATACAAACGATGAAAAGACTTTTGAAAAATAAGCTGGAAATAACTCACCAACTCCAAAGCATGGTAGCAATTTGACGTGATGAATCAAAATAATGGCAGGCAAGTTTGGCGATCTCCACGGTCACTTTTGTCTTTACCAGTTGTCCTCGTCGCTAGTGTTACGTTCTGTCTTTATATTTCAGAATGTGTGATCCTTAAATGACTATATTTGTAGTTTTATACATTTATTTAACTACTAGTATGATCATTACAGGCGTATGGTACACACTGAATAGCTTACTAATTACATGGGATTTTGGGGACACTAAATCATATGACTATCAACTGTCTTATGCAAATACTAGCTGTTGCCTAATCAAAGTAGTCTCTTATTCAGACTGATACATACTACATTACATTCCTCTCTTCCTTTGTCAAATTGTTTTGATATAGTGGATTCACATAATGGTTGGTTATTCATAACTACTGTAATACAATTCTATTTTTTTAAAATAGTTTAAAACTACATATTTCATTAACAACTAAGAGGAGAGGTTACTAGCACTTCACTTTTGTTTTTGAGACTTCAATTCTCATTTATCTAAATGAAAATCATAAAGGTATTTCGGCATTATTCTTTGTCAAATTGGCCATTGTGTACCTGTTGTTTCTGAGTGTTCGGTGCTGTTATTCATTTCTAAATCATTTTCCATTAGTACTGAAAGACATAACCGGTTTCCGCCTGTAAAGGATTAGCGAATTATCACTGTCTCTGGCTCAAGAGAAAGCAGGCATGTCATTGCAAATGTCTGGGGCAAAAGCAATTTCCTTCCTTGCAAATTATTCAAATTCAGCTTCAGATGCTGTAGTGCTAACTGCTATCAATTCTGCTTCTGCACTTGATTTCGCATCTGTGGTTTAGCATTTGCTTTGCCATGAAACTAACTGACTAGCAACGAAGAATGCATACCCCGTAGTAGACTTAGCCAGATGAAAGTCACCT
This sequence comes from Chironex yamaguchii, assembly GCA_024741275.1. Lineage (NCBI taxonomy): Eukaryota > Metazoa > Cnidaria > Cubozoa > Chirodropida > Chirodropidae > Chironex > Chironex yamaguchii. The sequence continues at coordinate 14,336 of JANTCA010016699.1, read as the reverse complement.
GCATAGTTTGCATCTGAGCAACCTGCAAGCGTGGCATAATCATTTTTGGAATCATCAAACTTTAGTCCAAAATTCAAGGTCCCCTTCAAATTGTTAGACTACTTAGAATCACAATGACAAGTCATGACGTAAAATCATCCGATAACATTTGTGTCACATACCGAGTTCTAATAACAAAGATTTGTAACCTGTTTTGATGTAGCAATAACAATTTTAAGGCAAATTTCCCTCGTCAATCCCCTAATATTTTGTAAATAGATGATTGTAACATTCCCCATCATCTGAGGGGCATAAATCTAGCATCGCTAGCCAAAGGAGTATTAGCCGGGTAGCAATCAGACATATTGAAGTGTCTGAGAATGTTCTCCATATATTTTCTTTGGCTACTCGTCATAATTTGATTTTCTCGATCACAGTCAATAACCACATCTAAAATGTGATGCAAGTCTACTTGAGTAGACATTTCGAGTTCCTTAGACAAAATTGACTTTTCAGATTCAAGGAAAGATTTAGAACTCGAAGCCATAATTATTTTAAAATACATAAACTGCTGAAATGAGGAAGTCAGTCCCTGGTTTGACATAGACGCATGAATCCCTATCACATATGCATTAAGCTAAAGGTTTCAGATGATTATCTAGGGTTTTGTTCCAACTGTTGAAATAATATGCATCTATGCAGTGTACGCAGGGTTGACTGACATTATATCACTTCTAGCAAACACAGCTACAAGAAGATGAGGAAATGATACATAAGAAAACCACCAAGCATTAAACAACGTAGTAGGCAGACTAACTCACTCAGAGATAAAACAAAAACGCAAATGTTACAGAGAACAACATAAATTTACCCTTCACAAGCATGGGTGTTCCACGTGCAGACCAACTGGGATTTCATGTGCTTACAAGCTGCGTTTCATGAGCTCATTAGCTGGCATCGAGTCATGCCTAGAACCTGAAACTGTACACCAAATATATTCAATGCCACATGATCAGTAATATAAACTACTATTTCAACACCAACTTCTCGCAGGTTGGTGCAGACCATACAATACATACAACTCTTGTTGAGCTTACACACAGTATTGGGACTTTTGGAATCTATATAACCTGGGGGTTGCTTCATATAAATTTCATGTTCCAGATCACAATTCAGAAATGCCATCTTGACATTCAGTTGACAAACATACAGATCCAGAGAATTAGCTGCTGTCAATATCACACGAATAACATTGCCTTGAACAACTGGTGCAAACACTTCGTCCAAATCAATACTGTGCTCCTGGGAGTGACCTTGTGCAACCAACCTTGCCTTATCACAGTCGATTTTACCGTCTGGTTTGCATTTCACTTTCGGAACTCATCGACATTCAACCACATTTCTGCCCTTTGGCAAGTCAACAAGCTCAAATACATACTTATACGTCAGGGATTTATATTCATCATCAGAGGCCTTTTTCCAATTTTTAGCATCTGGCCTACTGAAAGCTTGACGTATTGTCCGAGGTTCTTATTCCATTTCTGCAATAATTGCTTCAGTATGATATGCGGACGTTGTATAATCTTTCAGGTCTGCAGGCAGTTTCCGCGCACGCTTCTTGGCATCAACAGCTTTTGCATCTTCTAAAAATTTTAGCTCACGAATACCATTCATTTGATTGACCAACATCTTGCATATTTTCATTATTCAAGTTCTCGCTTTGAACAGCATCATTTATTTGTTCTTCTCCCCCTGACCAGAATCGTCTGGCTCAGATACCAGGTCATTCACAGCGACTTTGCGACTGCTGGGAATTGAAAAATCAAAACAATCATCACTGAATGACATGTATTTATTTGGAACTTCTGAGGGAACCTTCACTGCATTCAAACTGTCTTCTATAAATTTGACATGGCAAGAATTATAAAATTTTTCCACCTTGGATCATTAATCTTGTAACACACCAGGTGTGTATCGTGCGAACTTGCATAAAATCACTTTAGCTTCCATTTTGCAACGCTTTTCATCATGGACATGCATGTAGCAGTCACATCCAAAGGTGCGTAGGTATTTCAGGAAAGGCTTTTTGTCAAACCATAGTGGTTTTTGCTTACCAATTACAGACGACAGCACAAAAATTTCGTACATGAACGGCTGTGGCTAGTGCTTCAGTTCAGAAAACCAATTGCAACTTTGCCTTGTGCAACATACATCTTGTGGTGGCAAACATTGTTTGATTCAAATGTTTGGCTTTGCCATTCTGCTGAGGCGTATACGGATTAGAGCACTAATGCAGGATTCCTTTGGAGGCACAAAATGCTTTCATGCGATCGCTCATGAATTCACCCCTACCGTCTGATCGAAGAGTTTTGACCTTATTGGCTGCTTGATTCTCAACAAGGGCGACATATTCCACAAACTCGTCAAAAACTTCAGACTTGCATTTCACAGTATACATACGGACACTTTTGTCATGTAGAAACATAACTGCATACTTGGAACCAACCTAGAGACTGCTGACTGACTGACTGACTGACTGTTGTGACATCTGAGTGAATCAAATCACCAATGTTTTTGCAAACTGATTTGGACCTTGGAGAGCTTGTCTTGAAAAATTTGCCTTTGGTTTTATGTACTGGAGAACGCTAATAACAGGAATGTTCCAGCAAAGACGAATGCCAAGTGACGAAACAGAGGCATCAATCTAACTATGAATCTGATCTGATCTTTTAACTTTAAGTCATCCTTTTTATACATAATCTGTGTACTATATATATATATATATAAATTACATCATGTAAAAAGTGCTTACACAATTAGTTTCTTATAGTAACGTATAGTAAACTTAGTATTATGACCTAATGCAGAATCATAATGACATCTGCTGACTCAGGATAAGGCATAACTGCCTTCTAGCTATGATCAATATACCATTTTACTTGAATTAGTAAAATTAAATAATACTTAACTGCATAAACAAAATCCACCAAACATAATTGCAAATTTACTTTCTCTGGTGGTTTTACCATACCTCCAGACCTTGTAAAAGTTTGATTAGGTAATCGTAGTTTGAGTTGTCAGTTGTATGGGAACAGTTAATATCATGAGGTATCTGTGACGTTGTAAAAGAACCAGTGACAATGGGTACAGCTGGTGGAATCTCAGGAGAAGCTACATCTACTTCTACCTCTGTTCTGCTCACTATTTTCTCTATCTAGAAATACAGCTGGGCTACTGGCTCTAGTGTCATCTGGTAACAGATGATCTACATCAACATACCAATGGTTGTTACCCGGTACTCTAACCAAATAAGAGTTAGGACCCTTGACCTCAACTATAGTGCTCTATCTCTCTCTTCCTCCCCGAAGTGTTTTAGCCTGGACAGGCTGAAAGACATCAAACTTCCTTAAAGTTGATGCAACACCATCATGGTTTGCCCTGGTAGCGGCTTGTCGTGTTTCGACCTCCTGCTTCAAGTTTGGTTTAAGCAAGGAGGATCTTGTCCTAGGTTGACGCTTTAAAAACAGTTCAGCCAGAGACTTTCCTGATGTTCTATGAGGGGTGTTTCTTTATAGAAAAAGAATGGCAGACACTTTATGCTGTAATGAAACATCCTGCTTAAAACGAGCCAAACTTTCTTTGAAGGTTTGAACATGATGTTCAGCTAAACCATTACTAGCAGGGTGTCTGGGAGGACACAAAAAGCCATTAAAAAGGCTTTAAATTCATGTGAAATGAACTGTGGGACATTGTCTGAGACAATTTGCTCTGGTAACCCATAAGCAGCAAACATAGAACGCAAAGTATTAATGGTAGATGGGGCTGTAGTGCTTCTCATTGAAATAACTTCAAGCCATTTGGAGTAGCTATCTACAGCTAAAGAAAAATGGTTACCTTTTATTTCAAAGAAATCAACGTGTACACGTTGCCAGGGTACTGTGGCCCAAGGTCAAAGTAACAGAGGTGCCTTGGCTGGAAGCTTCTGGGTGTCTTGATAATTTTGACAGGAACGAACTGTGTCTTCCATATCCTGGTCCATTCCTGGCCACAAGACATACGACCTAGCCAAAGACTTCATCCTGGTCATACCAGGGTGATCATCATGCAATTGGGCAAGCATCTGCTGGTGGAGCTTGCCAGGCACGACCACACATCCATCCCACATAGTACATTGACCCTCTATAGAGAGCCCATGTTTGCGAGTCCAATATGGGTGCAACTGGGGATTTCGTGGCTTTTGTGGCCACTCAGAAAGAGTTAAGTCATACACTTTAGATAATAAGGGATCCTTCTGTATGAGGGTACCCACATCCGCAGCCGTGAGAGGCAATGTATCCACTGCTGTAAAATTAACAAAATTCTCATCAGGATCAATAGCCTGAGAAGATAACGGCAAACGACTCAACATATTGGCAATGGCATTTGTCTTAGAGGAGCAATACACAATGCTGACATAAGAAGTGCCCAATGTTGCATTCTGGCAGCAGCTGAAGCAGGAATACCAGCCTTTGGACCAAAAATCCGGGTTAAAGGCTTATGATCAGTGACCAAGGTAAATTCACAATTATTCTAAGAATTTTCTTGCACCAAAATTTATCTCTAAGCTTTTGCGCTCAATTTGGGCATAATTTCGCTCGCCTGAGTTTAAAGTTCTTGAGGCAAATGGAATGGGTCTCTCAAAACCATCTGCCATCTTATGGCCACGTATGGCCCCAACACCATATGTCGAGGCATCCGTAGACAAAACTAAAGTCTTCTGGGGATCATAGTGAACGAGAACACTGTCATTGGTTAGCTTGGTTTTGGCATAACTGAAGGCCTTGTCATTAGCAGGAGTCCATTGCCACTTAGCTTGTGTCTGTAACAGTTGATAAATTATTTGACAAATTGAGTAGAAATTTGCCATAGAAATTAACCATGCCAAGAAATGACCAAAGTTCTGCAACTGAGTTTGGTTTAGGTGCCTGTTTTATTGCCTCAATTTTACACTGTAAGGGTTTAACACCTTCCCTGCATAATAAATGCCCTAAATACTCAATTTTTTGCTTCAAATATTTACACTGTTTAGATAGATGTTAAACGTCTTAAACCAGTCAAAAACTGACTTAAGGACTTGTAGGTGTTCATCAAAAATATCTGTGGCCACTAATTTGTCATCAATGTAACAAATCACATTTGCTATACCTGAAAGCATTTTATGCATTGCGGCTTCATCCACAACAACAAGACTGCTGTTTTACTTGTATTATATTAAAGAATGATAACACTGCGAGAAAAATATATACAAATGTGGCTTAAATATAAACATAAAAGATCACGATTTTACAGTTTAAAGCACACCTGGAACATGTCCTAATTCTGTTCACAAATATAACACAATGAATTAACTAAACAGAACTAAATAGTAGCCTTAACCAAATACAGTTAACAGAATCACATAAAATAGTTTACAAAAAGTTTTACTTACCAAAAGAAGTAACTGACAGTTTAGATGACTTCCTCAACTAACTTAAACAAGTTGTAAGGTGGTATTTATCCAGAATCCAGCAGGGTTCATGAGATGAGCTCAAGGTCCTGTCAAGCATTAGGTTCTCACCTCATGACAAACAAATCCAGCACATGTTAACGTATGTAAGGGAATAATGAATCTTTTGTCGACCCCAAACAAAACCGCGCAACCCAAGCCCCATTTCACGGTCGGTCATGCCTTAGTTGATGCCTCAGCAGGACTTACAAAGAGATAGAGACCGTTTTTAGAAGTTACCTCTACTTTGCTCGAGTTAACCGGGTTTTCAACCTTCCCTATAGGCCAGGGTGAAAACTCGGGCGACTCGGGCAATTTTTAAATAAATTGTCTATTATGGAAACTGATGCTTCTTACCATTAATAGATTAGTAAATGACATTTTCTGTGGGATTGGAATTTGAATTTAGTGTAAAATAGGATTGCGCGAGTCGCCCAAGCCACCTGAATTTTTGCCCTGGTCATTTTAGATTGTCAGAAATAAATGCCTCCTCAGGAACTTGGGGTTACTTTTAGCATGTTATCAGGAATATTCCTTTGAAAAGGGATTTTTCCATGTACTTAAACACTGAGTCAGTGCTAGCTAGAATTAAAAGTGCCAGATGAAAGGTCCTGAAGTCATTCGCATGCTGCCACAGTTAAGTTATGTTTGGTGTATGTTTTTTCTTCAAAAAGGGAATCAGTTAAGACAACCCTCTGGTTACTGAACACTAGAATATTCGATTCAAAAATCTGTTCACGGTGTCTCAGTGTCACAAATGTTCTGTCCTCTTCTGTTTTGGTCAGCCATCTGCCAAGGATTGTTTCATCAGTTCTTACACTACCATTACACAAAAACAGTCAAAAGGGATATCCAGTATCATCCTCTTGGTCCCCTGCAGCATACACAGGTACTACATCTCCTTTCTTAACAAAGGAAACCCTTTTGCCCCTGACCTTCTTAGAAGGAGGCTGTCCTTCAGCATGTTCATCACCCTCCAAGTTTGGAACTTTTGTGCTGTCTTCTTTGCTACCAGATGTGTGACCAGTGAGAACTTCAGCTATATACTCAGTGGCAACTAGTAATGTATCAAGCTGGTCATGTGAAATATGAAATCTTATCCTGCTCTTCATTTCCATGACTTGTTTCAGCTAAGTTGGTCCCATTCTGGCAGGCGCAGAAAACGTTGTTCCAAACTGTTGATATGGAACACGTGTCGGTTCTCCGACAGCAGTACCAAAATCCTAAGAAATTTATATTGTCATCACTAAAACGATTGTCAATGCAGTTACATGCAGTTATAAGCAAATAACTACAAGTATGAATACAAATTTTAATGAATTAACCTGAATAGCTTACTGTACTGTCTGTTGATTAAAAGCCTCACTTTCTCCTTTGTGTATTTTCTTTCAGCAGGAATATCTAAAATGGAAATTTAAAATCTAAAGTATCTTTCATGTTTATGCATGTTTTATAAAAACCGTACAATTTTCACATTATGTAAACCTTGGAACAGTTTAAAATAATTTTCATTATTTTGCTAAAGCAGCAATTAATAATATTTTCTGCTTTTTGATATGAAACATGTTTATTGTAATTGTTATAACAATCAATGGTAAATTAGACTTGAAACTATTAGCCATCGAAAGTAGCATACCATAGCTGTTAAATTATATGTGATGTTGTTTTTGATAGAGTTTTATTAGAGATTATTCATATTTGTCGATATGAAGACTTTTTCTGTGTTAGTTGTGTAATCTCATTTTTGAGCTGGTCCATATTTTAGTACTTTGTAATACTACGCCATCTAGTGGTTTGTCTTGTCATCCCTTGATCTTCCGTTTTTGTGCAACTGTATACAACATTATGATCGTCTGATTATTGAATGAAACTTGTAAAACACTAAAAAAAACAGAACGCTAGTGATTCTCTTGTATTCCTCCTTCATGACATCAGTACATAACCCTACAATATTTAGATGGGTATTAGACAATAGTCAATACAATATACCTATACGTACAATATAACATATACGTTGATATTGTCATAAATAACATGTATATATATCCCACATATATATCTTAGATATGTATGCTTCAAAAGCCATATATTCTTTTCACCACAACAGTCTGAAAATGTTCCTGCAGTGTCTGCTTTACTGGCCAAGAACCCGTCTCCTTGTAAGGTAGCTGCTGACACTATCTTGCCATTGGGTTTTAATACTAGGCAAAACCATGAGCATTGAATTGTTCAAGGTACTGTATCTAAGAAGACAGATACATTGTTGTTATAAGACGTTTCACATTCCAGAGTAATCTTGATTCAACCAAAACACCAAGTAAACTTGACTAATAGCAGATATTTATCTATAATTCAAAGCCATGAGACATGTCTCAATACACCTATTTTGGATAGCAAATGCATCAGGTTTGCTTGAAACTTGATCATAAACACAATATTGGTGTACACAAATCTAGAAATCATTAAAAGAAATGTTTCAACAATGCATATGCATATGTGCACATATATTAATATATATATGTCAAGAGCTCAATCATCCATGTTTATGAAATATATATAAATTACAAGAAATAAACATTTTTTAACGTTTCGGATAATTCTTCTTCAGAAAATTCTTCTTTATATATATATTTATATATATATTCCAGTACATAACGTTAAACAATTATAATATGGAAGAAACAACTTTGGTCAAAGGGATCTCTTATACTTTGGCTTATAATTAAGAAATAATTAAAACAGTTATATAATGTTAAATCAACTACAAATATGAACACATTTAAGCACAATATCAAAAAGATATTATTGAAAGAATTTCAGAAAAAAGAACATTTATCTATATATACAACTGAAAATTTATTTTTCCAAAATTTCTCTTGAATTCACCAACCTAACTTTTTACAAGAAACTGGGGTGTATCAACTTTATCCTTCTCTATGTACATGATTTTGTCTTTGTGGATAACTCTTTAAAAAGTAACAACAATAAAAATTATGCTTATTATTCGTATTATACCATCACTTCCTTGCTCCTTTTTAAGATTCCCAGCCTGTTAAAGATAATTCTTTTACTTTATATACATACTTTTTGTGTACATGCAGTTTAGACTTTTTCCACCTATGTATTTTTAGTGGCAAACAAATCTAACACAATCAATACGATCAACCACCATACTGACTTTTTAGTATGTACAATGGCAAATGCCTGCACACAGATTCTATTGTAAAACAAATCTATTTCTGTGATGGACTACAAAGAATATAGTGAGGCATACCTCAGATTTAGCTGGAAGAATTCATTTTTGATATAAGGTATACAAACCTATCTATTGATAAAAAAAGTGACGAGTACATAACAAAAGCTTTTAGAACAAAGTAATCTGGTCTTACTTCTTTATGTATTCTATTATGCTGTTAGATATAAGATCATCAACTTAGTGAGTATCAAGATCCTCCAGCTTTGCAGTTTCAATGGCTTTTGTCTTCTCATTGAGTGCATGCTTTTCCTCCTCAGACAACTGCTAGTACATGTCATGTGCCATCTTCATTTTATGCTCCTTTGATACATTTTTCACTTCTGTAAACAGTTAGATCTTGCAAGTAAAATTTGAACATTCTACATTCATTGTATGTGAGGAAGTTACTCTACATTTAGCAATCTATCTGATGCAAATAACCTCTTAGCACTCCAACACTGAAATGTACACTTCTTGCAAGGCAATCATTGATATTTAATGGTGTACAGATATCTACTAGGTGTCTACTTACAAGATGATTATGACATGGAGTAAATGGCAATACAATACTGAAGCAGCTTTTGAGAGATAAATTATCAAATAACAAAATGATGTAGAAGAGACAAACGATTAATACCTGGAAATTACTGACAAGACATGGAAGTAAAGGCATCATCAGAAAAAATGCCAAATTGTAGACTGGTAAAAGCATCCAAGTACTAAGGAATAAGATTATGACATCCAATGTAGTTTACATTGTATGTCAGAGAGAATCAAGAACTTCAGCTTCCAGACTCATGTAAATGAACTGACAAATGGCTTCCTGTCCCCCAGGTCAAAAACCCGTATTATCTGCCCTTCGGGCGTCAGACTACTGGTTTTGTTGTTTTGATGTAGACATACTATAAAACACTTATGGACGATCTAGCTGTGCCAATTTTCCGAAAATTCTCGTCCTTATACATTTTGGCGCATTCTGAGTTTTCTAGTAAATGTTGGCCTATGGCAGAATCGCATGTTTTGGCAGTCATTTTCACTTTGCAAGCGCGATGGGGTGCCACCCACTCATTATTGCAGGATTACATGAAGTTCATTTACAGAAGATCCCACCTTATTTTAAGATAAAAAATTCCAATGGGTGATTCTGATCAAAGTATACCTTAAGGATCACAAGACGTGATAGAAAGCAACCTAAATATGAATTTTCAAGAGTAAAAGTTGCAAAACCTTCTAGGAGAGTGCCCTCACACTTTGCACAATTCCTAGAGTTTAAGATCGTCATGACAAATTTTGGGCATCAAACCCTGCCCCTAATTCTAAAAGTAACTCTTAACCTAAATTTAAGAGTAAATCAAACTCCTAATCCTAAACCTAACCTGTTAACCTAGTCATAAGAGCTGACCCTTAACCTAACCCTAACCTAATTTCTGGAGTAATTGCAAAGCTGGTATAGTATATGCTACTGTCGCCATTAAAGCCATTACAGTCATGTGAATGTGATATTCTACACAGATTAAAGGAAACTACAATAGGCTGGAGTGTTTGATAGTACTGTGCTCGTGGGTTCCACTAATTCATCACCACAATCACGATCACCTCCACGATCATTTGCTGGTCCTTGGAGTTTCTTGTCTTTCCTCTTTCAGTTGTTGATCCAGATTTTTACCGTCTCCAGAGGCAAATCTATTCTTTTAGCCAAATTTCTCATTTCATCCCCATTGCTGTCCATACTTGTGGTATGAAGACCATTCTGAAAAGCACTTTCCAACAAGTTTATTTGTGCCTCAGCAAATTTAGTTGGTACCATATTGAAAATTTTGTATGCCGGCAGGACTTGCTTGTTCACGAATTCCACCCAGGTTCCCTGTGATTTGTCCTCTTTTACAGTGCTAACAAGTATAATACAGATCTCCTTCTTAGCACTGATTAATCACTACTTATCAGCGTTATTCTGCTTTGACATCCTCCAGTACAAAGAGTACACGTACTTTGGTTGTTTGGAAGGTGATTAATCATTTGATGAATCTCTATATAATAGACAGATCACAGGCGACCCGGGTGTTGCAAGCAAAGAAAAATCCTCAACATGAGAAAACTGTACCAAGCCAAAAAATGATTACAACTGGGCTAAATCAGTCAGCACAATAAACATTATGTGTGGATGTAGGTGAGACTCCTTTGCAAGATATGTGACAGCCCTACAAATCAACCTCATCTTGCTTAAAAATACATTTCTCCTCATTAAGAGTCAAATTATGGTAACCAAATCTTTGTAAAATTGCTTGCAATTACTATTGTCGTCAACTTGTGACTTATCAAAATCATCGCCGAGGTAGCAACACACACCCGGTAAAATATGGTCCATTACCTTCCTAAAAGCACTAGGACCTGATGCAAAACCATTAAGAAGATGACTGATACAAAAGAGACCTGTGAGAGTTATAAATGCACTTATAGAATCTTCATTTGGATTAAGTCACAGGAATCTTCATTTGGATTAAGTCACAGGAATCTTCATTTGGATTAAGTCACAATAATCTTCACTTGGATCAAGTCACAGGAATCTTCATTTAGATTAAGTCA